>JAWQFJ010027458.1:22500-40000 GCA_034096865.1 Theodoxus fluviatilis | reverse complement strand
GGAACGTGCGCAGTTCTACTTTTTATCGCAGACTTTGCAAAATGGCGGCGATGTTACGCACGCTGTACCATTTCCACCGGGGGAAACTTTTTTCGCCGTGTTTTACATCTTTGCCAAATTCTTTATCGCGCGATAGAAGCATATAGGCACGCCGGAACACTTGAAATGATGAGACTCATACGGTCCTAATTCATTCACCACTGAAATATCTGTTGCTTACTTGAAGCAGGCTTCTTTCAGCATGTGTATTGTCGACGGAAAGAATCTGATGAGGAAAATGTGTGTGGAGGGAGATATATGTGTCTGCTTATCTTCAGTATTATTTGGGCGGATGGAGAGACGTGAAGGTATGGGATGTGAACGGTATGGTTGAGCGTTTTTCAGGAGATAAGGTTGCTTGGTCTTTCAGTAGATAAACCGAGCTTTCAGACATTCCACTTGCTTCATGAATAATTATTGCAGCTTTTGTGAGTAAAGAAGATCACGAAACCGTCTTGCTCTGATCGTTAAATAAACGTCACGGACTGTGTTTGTGTGTGTGTGTGTGTGTGTGTGTGTGTGTGTGTGTGTGTGTGTGTGTGCGCGCGTGAGAGAGAGAGAGAGAGAGAGAGAGAGAGAGAGAGAGAGAGAGAGAGAGAGAGAGAGAGAGAAAGAAAGAAAGAGAGAGAAACACAGAGAGAGACAGAGACAGAGAGAGTCTCTACAGAGAGAAAGAAAGATAAAGAGAGAGAAGTGTGTGTATGTGCGTGTGTGTGTGTGTGTAGTGAGTGTGTGTATGTGCGTGTGTGTGTAGTGAGTGTGTGTATGTGTGTGTGTGTGTGTGTGCATGTGTATGCGTGTCAGTTCCATGTCAAAGCGTCCATTCGAGGCGAGTCCATCTGACAGTCGTGTAATTACTGGGGAAAAGACCACCATCGCGTCAGGTTTTTAGGTGTGGGACCAGATCGTAGTGAGTCTTGTAGAAGTTGCAAGAATAACATCTTCGCGCTGCATCTGTCAGGAATGAATGCATAAACGAAAACCGGGTTAGCAACCTTTAAAGACTATATAAGGTCATTGATTACGACAATCGCTAGTGTTGTTTAGAATAAAAGCAAGTCATGTTTCAGTTTTTTTAGTTATTTGCCATTTACGAATCACGGGAGACGTGGTGGGTCTGTTCTTACCCCTAACCTACGGGGTGTGGGTGGGGGGGATTATCTGTCGGAATACAGCTTAAAGCACACAAGGGTAATTCCCGATATGTCCTATCTTCCAAATGCCACGTGAAGGTGAAGGCTTTAGACGAAGGAGCATAAAAGTCTAATGGCATGTCAGATCAGAAAAGACCGCCACGCTCTTCAGGTTCACAGCCTACAGCAAGCCAATGCAGAAATGTGCGATAACACAATTTCAGTCTTTGCGTAGTGAGAAGCCATAGAGGCTGATATTCTTGCACCCTCCTCCAAGTACATGTATATTGCGATTATACTTTATAACGCAGTAAAACTCACCGTCTTCCATCTTTATAGCAGTGCAATTGGGTCTTGCAAACTTGAAGACGAAATTTTTCCTAAAACCTGAGGCCGAGTGGTTAGCGCGCTGGACCTACAGTCGCTTGCGGCCAGTGGGTACGGCGTTTGAAGCTGCGCGGTTCCCAGAGTTGCATCCTTGAGCAAGATGCTTAATTCGCATTGCTTCTCCCCACCCAGGAGTAAAACCGGGTACCTGTGAGGGCAATGTTGGCAAAATGTAGTGCGAATAACCCTTGTATGCGGCCAAGCGCCAGCATCGGGTTGGAATACTCCCCAGGGAGCGGAGTTGGTGCTGGTACCTGACTGTGTGCGTCTTAAATGTCTGTCACTATGTTTTTTGTGAGGTTGTGAGGTACCAGTGAGGATTGATCAAGATGCCCAGTGATCAGGGGGTAAAGTGTAAAGCGGTTTGAGCACCGATCAATGGTGGAAAGTCGATATATAAAATCACACCTTTACCTTTTTTTTTTACAAAACGAGAAGAAGTGAAAATGGTGGACTCAGTAAACAACTGATACCAGTATCATGCTTTTGACCTTGGTAAGTGCATGTCACCAAAGGACCCAGCCCGACGTTTTGAGTATTACATTTTCTTGCGCTTTACTGCTTCAGCCGGTTTTTGACGGTGTGTCCCTCAAGTCGGTATTTTACTGATTTGTATGAAAAGTTAACATCAGGATGGAAAATTGTGAGATCATCATTGTGACTTTTATTCTGTTTATATTCAAACGTGTCATAAGCTATGAACTCTGGTTGAACTGAAACACTCCATTCTCTTTTCTTTGTCGTGGTACACACATGTAGGTCCTAACGTCCATCCAGTCAGTTCTTGTGAGAAATTAGATTCCAAGAACAGATACTGCCTGCCTTTTCGTTGCAGTTGTGGTACCAAGTCCTGTATGACTGCAGCGATTACAAAAAGACTGGAAACGCCTTTTGGATTGCCTTATCTAGCAAATCGTAGTCCTGGAGAACTCGTCTCTGGACTTCCAAGAGAGCAAAGCCAGGTCAATTCTGTGAACCCGAGTCGCGTGACTCTGGCACAGTTTGCAATGAATGCGTAATTGACTTGACCTTTCGCATTACAGCATTGAGCCAAAAATACTTCGTTCTGATACTATTTTTCTCTCCACTTTTTACAGAAATCATTCATATTTTCAAACTTGTTTCCATTTCAAAACAAACATTTTATTTTATTGAATAAACGCGTGTTTATTACCTCAACAAGAGTAAGTTAAGAGTTTTGTACGAAATAGTCTTAGAACTACTTTAACGGCGTATGTCAGGGAGCAGATCAGCTATCCCTCAAGCCTCTCGTGTGACGTCCATTTGAATATTTCTGACGAAAACCTTCCATTACGTGATGTCAACTGGGCTAGAGACACTTTCGCCCGTAGGCGAAGTCTCTAGTAAACTAGAATGAGCCAGGTCTTGCTCCCCTCATTGTCCTTTGTAGACAAGCTTAAACGGGCACTTGGAGGACTGCACGAACATTTTGCAGTTGTGGAATGCTTGAAAGCGTAAGAGCTAAGGCAGTTAGGAGTTCCGCCCTGAGCCGATTGTGAGTATTGGAGAAAAATCCTCAACAGGCGAGGGCAGGGGAGGAATTTGATTCGCAGGAGGAAGCTGCTAATTGATTGCGACTATTATCTCCTTTACCATCTGCCTCGCCGTCGACCTTGAGTAACGTCTTGATAGATTTCATCGTCTGCCTGCCGTTCTCCTGGCTGACACGCTAATGAAGTAATGAGTTTGCATGCAAGCAGTTCGCGCTTTACCCGTAGTTTACCTGCTGGCGTTTAAATGCCACACAAGATTTAGGGTCGTCTTCCCGCGTAAATACTCGTCACTTAGGTCTGGAAAATGAGAAGACTTTGCCAAACAATGCGCATGCTAAAGAGGAAAATACCACGTGACATGCCTGCTGCTACGTCTGGTCTTCTCGATATACGGGCGCTTTTGACGCATGCACGTGACAGCAGAATTACACGGTTTACTTCCACGCAGATGATGGAGTTTACGTACTTGATATTTTCATATTCGTCTTTGTGTCGTCATGTGGCTTAAATATGTGGCGTTGTTTATGGTTGTTCTATTTGTTTGTATTTGTCTGTGTCTTCCTGCAATGGGCATCTCTTGTTTAGTGTGTCGTTGGATCCATGTTAGAGTTAGTCTGTGTGTCTTTGTCTGACGTGAGTCTCTGGTTTTGTGTGTTGTTGGTTTCGTTGTATTATTCATGTACGAGCGTACATGTCTGCATGTGACGTGAAATGCAGTTTTGTGCCTGGTTGGTAGCCCCACCTATGGGCCTATTTGTGTCTGCGTGCGTCCTTCAGCGACCACTCGTACGCCTGTAAATCTGTCGGTCTGGTTTGGTCTCTCTCCCTCTCTCTCTCTCTCTCTCTCTCTCTCTCTCTCTCTCTCTCTCTCTCTCTCTCTCTGTGTGTGTGTGTGTGTGTGTGTGTGTGTGTGTGTGTGTGTGTGTGTGTGTGTGTGTGTCTGTCTGGTTGTTTTCACCCTGGACATCCACTTGTCTTCCCAACCACTCCTTATTGCACGCCTTTCGCGTGTATGCGTGTGTCTACTCTTTTCCGTAACTGCCTCAAATGTGTGCATCTGTATTCCTCTGTGTGCGTGTGTGTGTGTGTATGTGTGTGTATGTGTGTGTGTGCGTGTGTGTGAGTGATGTGTATGTATGTAAAATGTGTGTGTGTGTGTAAAAATGTGCGTGTATGTGTGTGTGTAAAATGTGAGTATGTGTGTGTGTGTGTAATGTGCGTGTATGTGTGTGCTGTGTGTGTAAAATGTGCGTGTTTGTGTGTGTGTGTGTGTGTGTGTGTGTGTGTGTGTGAGTGTGTGCGCGGGCGCGTCTCATTAAGAGGTCAAACAAATCTACTTGCTAACACTGCGATGCACACAGTCTTCCCACCGTTTGTCAGTAGGCCTGTGCAGTGTGTGCAATACCATCAGAATCTTGACGTCATCATCAGAAACGACGGGCTGTCAATGATATCAAATGGTGGTAGTAGTGATGGCAGTATGTGCTGGTGGCGGTGGTGGTAGGAGCGTGGTGATGGTGGCGATGGTCGTGGTGGCAGTAATGGTCGTGGTGGCAGTGGTAGTTACGATGGTGGTGGTGGTGGCGGTGGTGGTGGTGATGGTGGTAATGATGGTGGCGGATGCAGTAATTGTTGTTGTGGCAGTGGTGGTTACGATGGTGATGGTGATGATTATGGTGGTGGTGGTGGTGGTGGTGGTGGTGATGGTGGCAATGATGGTGGCGGTGGCAGTAATTGTTGTTGTGGCATGGTGGTTACGATGGTGATGGTGATGATTATGGTGGTGGTGGTGGTGGTGATGGTGGCAATGATGGTGGCGGTGGCAGTAATTGTTATTGTGGCAGTGGTGGTTACGATGGTGATGGTGATGATTATGGTGGTGGTGATGATGACGATGATGGTATTGGTGGTGCCAATAATGGTGATGGTGTGGTCTATGTGTACAATGATATCTAAATGTCTGTGGTATCTGCGTTTTTTCTTGTTGCTTTCATTTACACCATTGACCCCACAAGCCTTTTGCTTTCCATTCAGTTGATCAGGCAAAACTGCAACAACTAGCAATAGTCCGTGGTCGACCGAGGCATGCCTTGTCCTACGTCATCATGCCCAAGCTCTTCGCAAAAGATATCTTATTATCTGGCAAAGACAGATCATTTAGACTGATTGATCGAATGACAGACGGATCCGTTTCTCCTTGATCGATCACTTAGACAGACGAGCAGGCTGCATTATCTCCCCAAACGTCGACAGAACACAGCACATGCAAGTCTGATAAAAACAAGCAGTCGGGTGGGTTGCTGATAGGCAACGTGTAGGCGAGAATGTGTCATGAATGCAGACCCAAATGCTTTCAAAGCATTGTCAAAGCAACCGTCGTGTTCTTATTTGTCGACCTCATGGAGGTTCTAATATTCAGTTCATTTTTAGATAAATTTGTGACAGATTTGAATACTGTGTCGTTGACTAACTTGTTAAGAATTAGACTTTGTAAGTTGGGTTCTGTTGCTAAGTGGTCAGCGCGCTTGACCTGCAGTAGCCTGCGGCTGGTGAGTGTTGACATTCAAAGCTGCAATGTCCGAGTGTTGCATCCTTGATCAAGGAACTTTGCTCAATTTGCTTCTCCCCACCCTGGATTAAAACGGGTACCTGTGAGGACTGAACTGAAAAACTATGAAAGCTGACCTTGGTGCGTTCATCTGCAGCCTGGTTGTATGCTCGTCAGAGAGTTGAGATGGAGTGATAAAAAGAGCAACCATTGACCAAGGGGTGTAAAGTGTGCTGTTGGAGCACCCTTCAATAGGTTGAATGATGCAATGTAAAAAGCATTTGTACCTTTACCTCTAAATTTATTTCATTTATATCAGCGGAGTACATAAAGCGAGTTAATATTTTAATGTAGCCCGCAATGCATCCCGTAAAGGTAAAGGTAAGGTAAAGGTGATCCTTTTTATATTGCGACTTTTTTCACCCACTGATGGATGCACAAACCGCACACAAAGGTTTGCATGTGCTAGGATCGACCCCCTGCGTCAACTTCCACAGCTAAATGAGGGAGAGATTTGGTCTCCACAGCGGCTTCAAGTCTAGTCATGGAACCTCCAACCACGTGACTTCAAGTCTAGTTATGGAACTTCCAACCACGTGACTTCCAGTCTAGTTATGAAACCTCCAACCACGTGACTTCAGTCGTCGGTTACTGAGCGTAAAAAAATCGACAGAGAAGTGGCTCCAAGTTCCGTTTTTTTTCAAACGCGGTACTTGATCGAGTCGACACCGGTATGATCTCATCTGCCACCAAAGTGCATTTTGCATTGCTACTTTACTGTCTTCACAGAATGGATAGTAAGTCGTGTTTTCATTACCTCACGAGGCACTTATTGCAGGTCTAGGTTGGAGAGTATCAGTTTGACTAAAATAATTATCCCGAGAATGTAACTGGAGTGTCCATGTGTTCAAAGCCTCCACACTTCTGTTGATCACTCAAGGAAGGTCTTTCCAAGCTTTTTTAGATCATTTTCTTTTTTGGCGCTAGCCACAGATGTAGGATCATCCATTGGTCCATGGAGCCGATTTTAAAATGTGAACTGCCATCAAATGAATCACAAGGACCCACATGGATGTCATCAACATGCCCACAATACCATGCTACACGGTCAAGATGACTCAAATGTGTTTCTTAAGCGACTACATGGTTTTCATAGTGCGATAATAATCTCCTCCAAAAAGGCACACTCCCTATCACCTCCCTCCACACTCTTTCACACAATTCTCAAATTCTTTCTGTTTTCGTGTCTAGGGGTATCACTAGTGGAGGGGGGGATAATTAATTCACTCACTCTCTTCTCAAGCTCGCATGACGTGACATAATGTTCATTAAGGATTTTATTTAATCAAACTTAATCGTGAGAAAAATATAATCCAAAGCAATATGAATGAAATTACTACTCAATTCTATCAATCTACTCTCTGACTGAAAAGTAGAGGATTAATTTCACTGACCCAAAACCAAAGTTGACCCCTGATTACTCACAAGTTCTCGCTGATGGGCGACGACGATTCTCGAATTCTCCACCAAGGAAAACTTCTGCCCATAAACGGTGTCCACTCAGAAATGGTCATTCATAAGCACACACTCTATCTCTCAAGGCTACACCTCAAACGGTGAGGATAAAAAAGGCCATAGACACTTGTGGGTTCACCCACACACATGTACCAGAACTGACATGGGTTTAAACACTCAGCGAGCGCTCAGAACCAACCGACAAAAAATTCTCAATACAACAAAAATTCGGCATCATAATCAGGCAAAGCTTGTTCTTTCATTCAGGGAAAGCACTGTTCTTCTTGATACAACCTTTCAGATGGTCAAGGGAAGGATTAGAAATTTAACGTGTCTACCTTGACACGGAACTGCTCGAAATACGTCTGCTTATGACGACATTCTCAGAGTCAACTGGATTACATTTTTCCGGCGTTTTCGACTCAAGAGTTACTCACAGCGCATGCACCACCATCTCCAACCAATCAAATCATTGTTGCATCACTGATAATTTTAGAAACAGCCTGTTCAAACCGGTCTCAAAGTGCAAAATCTGGCTTGTTCCTGCCAAAACATCATTGGTGAATGCCTTAAACAATACATACAAAATGGAATAAAGGCTGAACCGTAACACTCCCATTGCACTGGCATTGATAACAGACCGGCTCTGATGTTAGATGTGCATTAATTGGTTGATAGAAATAGGCTCTAACCAATGCGGAGTGAG
Source organism: Theodoxus fluviatilis (assembly GCA_034096865.1). NCBI lineage: Eukaryota > Metazoa > Mollusca > Gastropoda > Cycloneritida > Neritidae > Theodoxus > Theodoxus fluviatilis. The sequence goes on along the minus strand of JAWQFJ010027458.1, from coordinate 32,158 downwards.
TTAGGGAAAGTTTAACACACAGAGCCGAAGCACAGCGGCTGAAAATTTCGACTGTGGAGTCCACTGTCGCTGTCTGACTTTTCGGGCTGTGGCACTGCAGGGGTTAAGTTACCTTGCTCTGGGGTCAGAAAATGCATCAATGTCAACCTTTCGAACTCATTTTGCTTGGTGTGCGCATTGGCTTCAACACTAGCCATTTAAATATCAGGTAAAAGAAGACGTTTAAAATCGCTCTCATAATACGTTTAATATTCTAATTGCGGCTGCCACAGGCATATCTTTGTCAGTGTGTTTGCCCACTCAGATACGGCATAGCTCCCGAGAAAAGGGCAAAGCAACACGCGGTTTCTGTCTGGAACGAGAGGTGTTGAAACTTGACCAGCCGCCAAGTGTGCAGTCGCCATATACATCTTTCTGAGAACTCTCTACCGTTACGAGATACATAAAGAAATTAAATCACTTCATGTGCTCGGCTGATAAGACATGAAATCAACTTTCTCACCTGAAATAAAGCTAACACCGCGTCTTTCTCTCTATACGTTAGTTTGAATGTATCATGTATTTGACCGCAAGGGCACCGAATTACTCACATTTGTACCTAATTGCCCTCCTTCGCCAAAAATATTATTTTCTGTGTCTTTTACCGTCCAGCAGAAATGCTTGATAGAGTAGGTCGACAGGTTCTAAAGGACACTATTTCGCTGATAAGTCATAGACTGCAGAGCGCTTGAAGGTGCTCCATGAAAAATGCTTGAGGGAGGGAGAACTGCTTCGTGCGGAAAGTATGTCCTTTCAGAAAACAAAACGGTCCTCCTCTGCAGTGGACGGTGTCAAAGGTTAGAGGCATTTACTCTGCACGCAACTGTTTGAAGCCGTAGTATGGTGCGTATGAATTGACAAGAGCCCCTTTAACGACACGACTCTCACCATTCGAGTATCCCTCCATGAGGAGTATCGTGTGCCGTTAAATATCTTCATATCTATATTGTGCGTGTGACGTACTCGTTCTTTAATCAAATGGCTCGTTTCAATGTCTAGGGGAAGAACCAAAGCACGCACCTTCATTCCTCCATTCAAACGCTAGATGGTAACTGTCTGACAATGAAGCAATGGCAAAAACGGTATCAATTCAAAGGAAGTAGTTTAATTTTCAGGATGCATTTACCCGTGAAAGGTGAATGAGCGACAAGCGCTACAAAAATGCATAGAATGCAAGTAGAAGCAATCAATTCATTTCAACAAATTGAAGCGAGACATGGAAAAAACAAACAATGAAAAGAAAGATGTCTGCCCGAGCCGAGGTAATTAACTAAGTGTACTTAGCTGACCCTTTCGACGAAAACGTGCAGTTGGAGAAGCACGGACTTCTACCCCGCGCCTATCACCAGCGCAGGGGGGGGTGAAGTTGGGGGGAGGGGGTCTGAGTACACCGACATTGCAGCCGGTGACCCGAGAGGAAAATCACCACAGTCGATGAAAACAGTTGAACTTGGCATTCTTCCGTTCTCTCTCTCTCTTTCTCTCTGGCATTTCTCTTCTTCTGGGTCGTGTCGAGGGAACTGGCTCCTCCGTCTTCTTCTTCTTCTTCCTCGGAAAGGAGACGGTCTGCTCTCCAACAAGACAGGCCACCACACTTTAGCAAAGCAGGCAAGTAGGCTGGCAGGCAAGCTGGCTGTTCAACATTCCACCACCCCCTGGCAGAGGGGTTCGCTTCCAGCCGGCTCCGGGCAGGCTGAGGTTTCTCATCACTCATCACTCCTCACTTTCTACATGGCCACTGCCAAGAGTAGAACACACCAAGCAGGGCGCCGATGTCGCTGCTTCACTAAAAATAAATGATATGACGCCACGAGCATCCGGCGACACTCGTTTAAATAACTTCACTGACGTCACCAAGTTCAGCCAGTCCAATCACCACTGTCCATCCCACTCCACTCTGACTGGTCAATTCACAAGTTGAAAGTCACAGGTTGGTCAGCGTTAAAACGCCAGTGGAGTCCACTACACTCGTAACACTTTCAAGTCCTTCACCTACACAGGGGTCAATTCTGTACTGACACCGGCTCAGGGCAATAAAAAAACCGCTAAAGCTACGGCTCAGCAGACGCATTGTAAACATTTCTAGTAATACTAATAAACAAAAAGCATGGGAAATCATTGTCTCGCCACACTTCCCTTCCACAACGAGAAAAATGTTATGGAAATGACATTTTTCACACTTCATAATTCAATCAAAAAACAGCCCAAACTCTCCCTAACAACAGGCAGGAACACCTCAAAACTCCTTCCTCCTCCAGGCATTATTCACTCACGGCCACAACATTGGCCCACAAAACTCCCACACTCCATCCATCACCTTCTCCACACAGCACACTCCAATAAACAGCCAAACACATCAAATCTTTCTCATTCCCACACCCATTCATCCCTCTCTCCAAATTTAGCCTTTCTTTCTCTTCCTCCAGTCAAACCATTTTCTCTCCCTGTGGCTCGCCTCTCCGAGACTCACACCACCACACGCAACCTCTCCCATCTCCATTCCTTCCTCTCCCACATCCTCCAACTTCACACCAGTCTTCCCACAAGACTCAATTCCTTCCTCTCCCACATCCTCCAACTCCACACCAGTCTTCCCACAAGACTCAATTCCTTCCTCTCCCACATCCTCCAACTCCACACCAGTCTTCCCACAAGACTCAATTCCAACTTCCACCTCTTCCTCTCTCACACACTTGTCCTCCCCCTCCACCTTCACCATTGACACTTCTCTGTCTCCATCCCTGACTCTGTCTCTGTCCCTGACTACGTCTCTGTCCTTGACTACGTCTCTGTCCCTGACTACGTCTCTGTCCCTGACTACGTCTCTGTCCTTGACCCCGTCTCCGACTCTGACCCTGTCTCCGACTCTGACCCTGTCCTCGACTCTGACCCTGTCCTCGACTCTGACCCTGTCCTCGACTCTGACCCTGTCCTCGACTCTGACCCTGTCTCCGACTCTGACCCTGTCCTCGACTATGACTCTGTCAATTCCCACTCTCTCCAACGAACGACAAGCAACCATCTCACACTGACTCTCCTCAGCAACAATCTCCTCAGCAACAACAACCTCCTCGGCAACAACAACCTCCTCAGCAACGACAACCTCCTCAGCAACAACAGCCTCCTCACAAGCAACAACAACCTCCTCAGCAACAACAGCCTCCTCACAAGCAACAACCTCCTCACACCGACTCTCCTCACACCGACTCGCATCGCCAATGCCAGACAACACAACTCTCTCCCCAATGCTGGACATTCCACAATCACGCGCCCCATGCCCATTTTCCCTGCACCGGAAACACCTGGTATTCCTACGAGACTGGCTCACACATCGTTCTTCTTTCCTCCATCCACTACTTCGGACTGGACAGTCACGCCTCCGGTGTCCCATCCTTCCACAACCAAAGCATTCGATACTCTCCTCAGATCTGACCACCACCCCCAGGTCGGCCAAGTCATTTCCCAATATCACATCTACCCATGAGGGAGCCATCTGCTTCAACACGCCAACTACTGCGCGACCACAATACTCTTCCGTGCTCAGTCGTACCTCATGTAGGGGAATAGGGAAACTTCTACCGTCAACACATGACAACACAATTCCACTACCACAACATGTCCCCAGAACTCTCTTCCCAGTAGCTGAACCTTCCCAGTCTGCAAGAACAGCAGACCGCACCACCGTAATCTCTGAGGCTGTACTACGGAGCACAGTGACCGACACCTCCTGCCTCCCCACACACAATTTTCCCCGAGTCTCATAGGGATTAGCGCGCTTTGCTTTCCCCTTCTCCCTTATTTCCCGTCTCTCTCTCTCCACAGCTTCTCTCGCCGCAGCCTCCCTGGCTTTCTCTCTCTCTGCCTCCTGTATCTCCCTCTCACACTTCTCAGCAGCCTCCCTGGCTTCCTCTCTCTCTGCCTCCTGTCTCTTCTCTCTCTCTAACTTCTCGGCCGCTTCCCTGGCTCTCTCTGCAACCCTCCTAGCTCTCTCTCTCTCCTTCTGCTCCAACTTTTTGTCTTTATACAGTGTTCAAAAAAAGTAGGGGATATTGAGTTTGAAGCATAAAAATCAGATGAATCTTAGAAGGCAGGAACTATTTATTGATGGTCATGGATAGCCACCCCATTGCCCTACATTTTCACACCATTGACCTAGTTCCTGGATGCTCGTGCAAAAAAGTAAATTAACGCAAGGCAGTTTGGGGTCAATGCCCCATTTTCACACAAAGGTTTTCTGCGTCAAAAACACGTGCAAATCGAATAATTTTGACTGTACTCACTCCTGGCAAGCGTGTTCTAGCTACACAGTCGGTCAAAACTTCAGTTGAAATCATGCAGCGGCTAAGAGAAGACCAAAGATGGGTCGGAGTCGGAATGCTACAGACCGGAAGTACGCAGGTGAACGTGGCAAGACACCTTGGTGTTTCACAGTCTGTCATCAGCAGAATGTGGAACCGTTACCGTAATACCGGAGAAGTTGTCGACAGGCCTAGAATTGGGCGACCAAGAATAACCACTCGTCGTCAAGACTTGATCATCACCAATCATGCTCAACGAAACAACACCCAAAGTGCTACCCGGTTGAGACAACACCTCCAACGGGTAGCAGGGGTTCAAGTCTCCGCCCAGACCATCCGAAACCGGTTGCACGACGCTCAGGTGAACGCCTTTAGACCGCGGATAGTGTTGCCTATCACACCACGCCATCGCCAAGCAAGAAGCGCCTGGTGCCGCATCCACCAACGATGGACCAGGCGCCAATGGGGTGACGTGATGTTTTCGGACGAATCGAGGTTCGAGGTGGACTTCAACGATGGCCGGGTGCGGGTTTGGAGGCATCGTGGAGACCGTTATCATCAGGACAACATGATTGCTCACCACCGCTTTGGACGGGGCAGCGTTATGGTGTGGGGTGGCATCACCAGCACTGGCAGAACGCCCCTTCATGTGTGCCAGGGCAACGTCAATGGTGTCTACTACCAGGACAACATCATTGATCCACTTGTTGTGCCCTTTGCACGCCGCCATGGGCCGGGATTCATCTTGCAGGACGACAATGCCCCAGCTCATCGAGCAAATGTCGTCAGGAATCACCTGCAAAGACGGCAGATCATTCCCTGCCATGGCCATCGATGGCCCCTGACCTGTCCCCTATTGAAAACCTGTGTAACTTTCTGGGGAGACGTGTCCGGGATGTCGTTCCAGCTCCCCAGAACCTTCAGCAGCTGGCCCTTGTCCTTCAGCAGGAATGGGCTGCAATTCCTCAAGCAACCATCAGGCAGCACATCAACAGCATGAGGAGGCGCTGCACAGCCTGTTTGACCGTTAACGGAGGCCCAACCCGTTATTAGAGACTTTCAGAACTTTTGTTATTTTTGAAATGTCACCCTGCTTTGAGGGGAAGCGTGTAAAAAGTCACGTGACTAATTTTGATGTTGATTTTTGCTTTGAAAATGTTGTTAACATGCTGTTGCATCCATAATGAAATAAAGCAAGTCTCTGATTATAAACGGAATTTGGATATAGTCTCATTTATATCAATATCCTCTACTTTTTTTGAACACTGTATGCCTTTATCCTCCCTCTGGCTGCCTTTATCTCTTCCCTTATCTGTTCAACCTCCAGTTTTCTCTTTCTCTCCGCTTCTTCAGCCTCCCTCTCTCTCTCTGCCTCATACTTCTCCCTCTCTCTTTCTGTCTCTGCATCCTCCCTGTCTCTCTCTCTCTCGGCTTCTATCTCCAATTCATGCCGCCTCCTCTTCTCCTTCCGCTCTGCATCTTTCTCCCTCTGCTCCGCCTCCCATTTCTCCGTTATCACTGTTCTTCTGAACTTGAACAAGATCTCTCGCAATTCACCTTCAGTAGCCCCCTCGCTTGCACTCAACCCTAACTCCTTTATCACAAACTTCAAAGTTGTCCCTTTCAACAAGCAGATCAACTCAATTGACGGCAGTACTACTTCACCCATCGTAAGGATTTGCTAGCTTCACACACTACTAAACTCAGCAAAAACTTCAAATAGCAGTTACACGCCTTCCAGCAAGTCAAAACAAGGTCACACAGTGCAGCAAGGCATGCAAGCAACAAGGTGAATCAAAACAAAAATGGCAGTTCAGGTCATATCACTCTCCCGCTCAAGGCACAGACACTCAAAATTTAACTGTAAAACATGAATTCAGATTTACTTTACTTTTGCATTTCGTTCAAATTATCCCAAGACGAAGACCCCAAATGTGACGTACTCGTTCTTTAATCAAATGGCTCGTTTCAATGTCTAGGGGAAGAACCAAAGCACGCACCTTCATTCCTCCATTCAAACGCTAGATGGTAACTGTCTGACAATGAAGCAATGGCAAAAACGGTATCAATTCAAAGGAAGTAGTTTAATTTTCAGGATGCATTTACCCGTGAAAGGTGAATGAGCGACAAGCGCTACAAAAATGCATAGAATGCAAGTAGAAGCAATCAATTCATTTCAACAAATTGAAGCGAGACATGGAAAAAACAAACAATGAAAAGAAAGATGTCTGCCCGAGCCGAGGTAATTAACTAAGTGTACTTAGCTGACCCTTTCGACGAAAACGTGCAGTTGGAGAAGCACGGACTTCTACCCCGCGCCTATCACCAGCGCAGGGGGGGGTGAAGTTGGGGGGAGGGGGTCTGAGTACACCGACATTGCAGCCGGTGACTCGGGAGGAAAATCACCACAGTCGATGAAAACAGTTGAACTTGGCATTCTTCCGTTCTCTCTCTCTTTCTCTCTGGCATTTCTCTTCTTCTGGGTCGTGTCGAGGGAACTGGCTCCTCCGTCTTCTTCTTCTTCTTCCTCGGAAAGGAGACGGTCTGCTCTCCAACAAGACAGGCCACCACACTTTAGCAAAGCAGGCAAGTAGGCTGGCAGGCAAGCTGGCTGTTCAACATTCCACCACCCCCTGGCAGAGGGGTTCGCTTCCAGCCGGCTCCGGGCAGGCTGAGGTTTCTCATCACTCATCACTCCTCACTTTCTACATGGCCACTGCCAAGAGTAGAACACACCAAGCAGGGCGCCGATGTCGCTGCTTCACTAAAAATAAATGATATGACGCCACGAGCATCCGGCGACACTCGTTTAAATAACTTCACTGACGTCACCAAGTTCAGCCAGTCCAATCACCACTGTCCATCCCACTCCACTCTGACTGGTCAATTCACAAGTTGAAAGTCACAGGTTGGTCAGCGTTAAAACGCCAGTGGAGTCCACTACACTCGTAACACTTTCAAGTCCTTCACCTACACAGGGGTCAATTCTGTACTGACACCGGCTCAGGGCAATAAAAAAACCGCTAAAGCTACGGCTCAGCAGACGCATTGTAAACATTTCTAGTAATACTAATAAACAAAAAGCATGGGAAATCATTGTCTCGCCACAGTGCGCAACGAGGAGTAAGTTGTTCTCGCTCTGATGTGAAGGACTTCAAGAAGAACCCTATCCACTCTGCTCTTTAACGATGCCGGGATACGCCCAGCGGCAGACCCCTTAAACGCACGTTGAAGAAATATCCGGGGCGCCAAAGTGAGAGCGTATCCGTCCAATTCATTTGCAGAGAAATTCCTTTGCTTTTACAGTGTTCCTGACGGCACCGGAAATGACGTACAAGAGCACCCGACTAGATTCCTGTGTATTGCAAAACAGCTGGAAAGCATTTCATTGGTTTTGAAGAAAGATGTGTGTTGAAAAATGTTTCTCTCTCAAAACTATAAACACGCGTCAGTAGGCATCTCACTTTGGTCAAGTGAATCGAGAACATGTTTCCTTGATAACAATTAAAAAAAACAACAACGTTAATGCATCTTTCATGTATCATTCGCGTCCTCGGAAAACAGTTACATACATGGAAGCAAGCCTCGCGACACAATTAAAACCATAGTTCTTAAAAAGCAGAGAAAAGAGAGAAAGTGGAGATTTGACAGATTGTGTAAGTACAGGCATAATGGTTGAATAAACGGGAGGACAACATAAAGGAAATAGGGAGAGAGAGGGTGGGTGGGTGGAGAGATAAAGAAAAAGAGAAAAATGGACACAGAGAGACGACAGACCGATGGACAGAGACATACAGAGACAGACAGACAGACAGACTGAGACAGAGACAGACAGAGGCAGACAGAGACAGAGAGAGACAGTCAGACAGAGACAGACAGAGAGACAGAGAAAGACACAGACAGAGACAGGCAGACAGAGACAAACAGAGACAGACAGAGGCAGACAGAGACAGACAGAGACAGACAGACAGAGAGACAGGCAGAGACAGAGAGACAGACAGAGACAGACAGAGACAGAGAGACAGACAGAGACAGAGAGAGACAGAGAGACAGACAGAGACAGACAGAGACAGAGAGACAGACAGAGACAGAGAGAGACAGAGAGACGGAGACAGACAGACAGACAGACAGACAGACAGACAGACAGACAGACTGTCAGACAGACAGATTGACAGACAGACAGACAGACAGACAGGCAGACAGACACAGACACACAGACACACAGACAGACGGACGGACGGACGGACAGTCTGTCGGACGGACAGTTTCATGAATAAAAGGCAAAGGAAGGGAAGGTACTTGGATGAGGAACCACATTGGGAGGTAGGAGGCAGCGGGAGGATAGTATGGTACGTAAATGTTATTAGCAGAAAACACTCAGGGCGACAGTAATTTTCTTAGAAAGTGGATCAGGTTAAATGAAAATGACGTTACGCATCATTAAGCACAGAAACTAATGGTTTGAAAACAAAAGTGCTTGAAACGTCTCAGAATAGCTGGCAGTAGAAATCCATTGTGTTTAGTATGAGGGGATACTTTACGTGGGTAATGCTGAAAGCTTTTAGCACGCTTTTGCTGATATGTAAAACCAAGTGTGAGTCACAGCTTTACACTAGGTTGTGTGTGGACAATTGTAATCGATATTATTTGAGCAATTTATTTCAGACAGGACGCTTTCAAATGTGAAAGAACAGTATACCAGCAGGGAGTAGGCTGGGACGATAAAGAGTCGATCTGATAGCCAAAATGTTTAACACACTGTCCATTTCAAAAACAAGAAGACCCAACAAAATCTTGACTGACTGATCTTAAATTACTCAACACTTCCACTCTGTCAAATAACGATGACGAAGACGACGACGACGACGACGACGACCGCTGCCATCAGCAACACAAGATCTGTAGAGTCTTTTGTGCCTACTTTGGAAGCAGTAGCTACGTTACAATCACGTTCATTTGAAAGTTGAGAGAAATGCTAATGAGCAGAGAAGCAATATGACAGGACATAACATAACATAACATTAACTAATCGTTAGTGTGACATTACCTTCAGATGACCCAAAGGACACACTGATGTACAAAGAGGAAACCAGTTCGAGATGCTTTGCACTACAAGCAGTGAGCGTTTCAAAGCATGATTGGTTGGTGTTTTACAGCATTTGTAGGCTATGTAAGGCCATTAAGCACGAAACATTTTAGAACAGTTTGGAGTAAACGGTAATCAAGTCACGATGTACGTCCCTAGTTATTCGTCTCTTACGAATCGCGTAGGGAGACGCGGTGGGTCAATTCTTAAAGCATGACGGCTAACATGTGACAGT
>JAWQFJ010027458.1:0-15000 GCA_034096865.1 Theodoxus fluviatilis | reverse complement strand
TATGACCATTCTAAGAATGGAAGTCATAGTCGAGGGAGCCATGCAGGGCATAGGAACCAGGGTGGAGAGAAACGGGAAGGGATAGACCTTTCCCAAATCCAGTGCTATCGATGTAAGGAATTCGGCCATTTCTCCAGAGATTGCCGTCTTAACCAACCAACGTCTCATTCTATGTTTGTGTGTCGCGTGTTCAGGGAGCAGCCCAAAACGCAGTGGCTAGGCAGGGAGGGTGTAGAACCCCAGAAAGGAGACGAATCTCGCCCGATCACCGGTCTCGGACCGAGAGGGGAATTCGATCCTTACATCAGTCAAGGACTGATAGGATTGCCAGGCGGAACGAAGCAACGTGTCCGAATGCTTAGAGATACTGGCGCGAATGTGACGATAGTGCGCGGTGATGTACTGCCGTTCAATAGCCGAGAGACAGACAGGAGGACTTGGTTGTCAGGAATCATTCCTGGAGTCGGGAAATACGTTCCCACCCATCAGGTAGAGATAGAGAGCGCTCTAGTCTCAGGAACGGTGCAAGTAGCAGTTCTAGATGGGATGATAGGCTGTGGAAGCTTTGACGTCATTTTGGGTAATGACTTAGTGCCGCCTGCCAGGCAGGTCGAGCTAACCCTAACTTCACCCCAGGTGGTGACAGTAGATAGGGAGAAGGAGACAGGTTTCTCAGCATGTGAGGTGACACGTGCGCGTGGAAGAGAAGCAGAAAGGGAGACAGATATCTCGGAGACCTCCCTAGGAGAGAATGTAGAGACAGTAGTCCGAGGAGAGAAATCAGACCTAGAGGTCAGAGACAGGAGTCAGACAGAGAAGTCGGACACAGAAGTCAGCGACGGGAGTCGAAAGGAAGAGTCAGATACAGGGCAGGACAGCGACGTACCTAGCCAGAGATCGGAGGGGAATACAGAGGCGGATGCCAGTACAGGCACCCCAGTAGAGGTAAACTCCAGCAAGGAAGACAACCTGTTAGAGGAACAGACGGGAGATAGAGAACTCAAACCCCTGTTTGAGCAAGTCATCCCCCAGGAAGTAGTGCAAGTGGAGAGAGGAGACAGAGAAGAAGCAATAGTGCAGGTGGAGAGAGAAAACAAGGCAAGCGTGAAAGCGTGTCTGTGTTTATCGGTTCCTGCCGATAGTGGTGTGAATGTCATGAAGGGTGACAGAGCAGAAGAGAGCAGCGAGAGTGACCACGTTGGGATGGAGAGTGAGAGATACCAGAGAAGTGTATCGAGCAAACGCTATCCACGGCGAGATGTCCAATTGAGAAGAGTGCCCGAGGCTAGCTTAGGAGGTGAGAAATGTGTGCCTTTCCCAGGGGTGACAGTGGAACGAAGAGACGTGTGTGTGAAAGAAGAGGAGGAGAGGACAGTTGAAGGAATGATGAGTGTACTACAGCCCCATGTGGCCATGGAGGACTGCAAGAGGGAGGCGAGGACTGAATCTCGTGTAGAGACAGGGATGGAAAGTGCCGAGCCCAGGGAGACCCCAGGTGGCGGGTGGACAGTGCGTGTTAATGACTGTCCCGGCGAGGCAAAGCAGAGAGGGAGAAGAGGGCGTGAATGGAAGAAACGGAAGAAAGGAAGAGAAGTCTGAACTTGGAGGAATGGTCGAATGGGGATGAGAAAATGGATATGTCTGTCTGACTAGACCTATAGTTCACTAGCTGACGACAACGACCAGAGACATATGTAACCTTTCACAGGTAGAAGCAAACATGTGTCTATCCTCCTGTGTTTTCCCCTTTCTGTCTTTGCATGCCACTGTATTGATGTATTCACAATGGATAGTGATTAGAAAATATGTAACTGTCAGAGAAGGTTACAACCTTATATGAAGTAGACTAATGATGTGTTGAATAGTCAATTACCCCCATCGTGAATTCCAAATCCCCTGTAATTCACGACATTAGGTGTAGGGATGTCATGAATAGAGATGTTTTTGCTTAAGTTGATTCAATAGATATATTTGCCCACTCATCGTGAATTCCAAATCCCCTGTAATTCACGACTTTTAGGTGTGGAGGTGTGATGAATGGAGAGATTTTGTTGTAAGTTAGTTATATGAATAAGTATATGAGCCAGCCAGTTCTCAAACCTAGCTTTTAGATAACCCAGCCAGCAGTTAGGAAATTGTGTCAGGGTGGGATTTTGAAAAGGACAAAGGAGATTTGAACGTTTCTACTGCGTCGTGCCTGTGCCAAAAATAGGACTGGTCAGTGTGTGTAGACAAAGGAGCCCAATCTCGTGACGCCGGCCTCTGATGCAGGTCGCCTGATCCACATCTCGTGACCAGAGGAGACAAAAGAATTCAGCTTGTAAACAAGGTCCCATGACCATGGGGTCTCGTGATGAGGGCAAGATGGCGTCTGGAGAGCGATTGGTCAGCACTGGACACTAAGCGCGACTATAAAGTCCTCCCCGACCCTCTCTCTCTCTCTCTTCTCACCGACTACCATCGCCACCCTTGGACGGGTGACGTGAAGCCCAGGTCAGCCAGATGGGCGGGACGAAATCCCGCCACGCGACCCGAGAGAGCATCAGGCAGTCATGCCTGACCGCGTCCTGACCGACGCCTGCCCTCCTTCCAAGCCTCAACGCCCGCCCCCCACGCCAATCGCCATGACGATGCAACTGACCACGCTACGCCTGACCTACTCCACGTTTCAGCTTGGAGGGGAGACGGTTGATGGAACCCTCCCTTCCACCAGCCTCACGCTTCAACGAGCCCTGACCCGGCTATAAATCACCCAACTAGTGGCCCACCGTCTCTTCACCCCTATCAGAAAGACACTACTTCAACCGCGGTCAGCAGAGGCTGACGCAATCAGATAAGTTGTATCTCAAAGGCTGGCTGGCTAAACCTTACATTTTGATACCTTAAATTAGTTATATTAAGAATTATCATTTCACTTGTATTATTAAAAGTCATCTTTAAAGTTCAATCCACACTTTCTCCTCTATGCTGTCTTGTTCACTTGCATTGCATGGAATGAATGAAAGAATGTTATGGAACGGAAAGAAAAACCCCTAGACCAATCTCTCTTGAATGGGAGATAAAGAGCCCCGTTCGTAACAATATATATATATAATCTGTGTGTGTGTGCATTTTTGTGTGCGTTTGCGAATGTGTGTGTGTGTGTGTTTGTGTGTGTGCATCATTCTGTGCCTCTGTGTGTGTGCATCTAATTGTTTGTGTCTGTATGTTGTGTGTATTTATTAGTCATACTGTTTGTGTTTCTATGTGTGTATGTCTGTCTCTATCTGTTTGTCAATATGTCTCAATGTCCATCTGACTGACTAAACATAAACTCGTCTAGGTTTTTACTGATTTAAGATACAGCAGTAGTCGTGTCTTTTTGTTGTTGTTAGGACAAAAATTATAAACAACTCTGCGTCGACGCATCAAATATGCAACGTGGGCTATTTCGACCGTGGTACATCGTCCGCCCTATCAGAGCGTTGGATGTCCCCGACGAGCGCTTTACTTTAACCGCCGGAGTAAACATTGCATGTGCAGTCCACTTGGGACATCAGTAAACACTGCATGTGCAGTCCACTTGGGACATCAGTAAACATTGCATGTGTAGTCCACTTGGGACATCAGTAAACACTGCATGTGCAGTCCACTTGGGACATCAGTAAACACTGCATGTGCAGTCCACTTGGGACATCAGTAAACACTGCATGTGCAGTCCTCTTAGGACATCAGCAGACGGAAGTAAACACTGCATGTGCAGTCCACTTGGGACATCAGTAAACACTGCATGTGCAGTCCTCTTAGGACATCAGCAGACGGAAGTAAACACTGCATGTGCAGTCCACTTGGGACATCAGTAAACACTGCATGTGCAGTCCTCTTAGGACATCAGCAGACGGAAGTAAACACTGCATGTGCAGTCCACTTGGGACATCAGTAAACACTGCATGTGCAGTCCTCTTAGGACATCAGCAGACGGAAGTAAACACTGCATGTGCAGTCCTCTTAGGACATCAGCAGACGGAAGTAAACACTGCATGTGCAGTCCACTTAAGACATCAGCAGACGGAAGTAAACACTGCCTGTGCAATCCACTTGGGACATCAGCAGACGGAAGAAAATGCTTTTGTCTTTGCAAAGAGTGGCAGTAAACCACTATGAACACTTCCAATGCCATCAATGTTCCTTCTACAACACGAATTGTATTATTTGAGCAATTTTCAGTGAATCCGCGCAGTACATCTCGTTTAGTAACGCTGGTTTGCCTACACAATACTTTTTATCTTTGAATGTATACGGCTAGGGTGTGCAATAAATATTTCGCTGGAAGTTCCTAAGAAAGAGTCAATACCCAGCAAGGAACAGACGCAAACAGTTACGGACCTCAGGGAGGAGACACCTGAACCCGCGACCTCCTTGTGAACGTACGAATGCTCTGTAACTAGCTTGCGTGTGCAATTTCCAACAGCTCTGGTGTGGAATAAAAACCTTGCCAGAAGTTCCAACAACATTCATACTTTGCTCCAGGCATTGTTTAATACAGGGAAATAACAACTGGTCTTATCAACGTCAGTGTCCCATATATGTTTCTAAAGTATTCACTCTTTTAAGCAAGGTGAGGAAATGTTTATGGTTTTCATGTGAAAGTTTGCAAAACTAGGAACCCTAGAAGTAAGCTGTCAGTCTTGGAAACGCGCCAGAGTTTTGATCACTCGATACGAGGGCTATGCTGGGTTACATAAGCAAACTTTGAGAGTGTGAGTCCATCACCATGAGTGCAGAGCAGTGTGAAAAAAGTGGCACTGCAAATTTAATTAGAGAAATCTGCGTCAATGGGCTCAAAGCCAAAAGGTTTGGAATGCAGTCCTTGGCAACAAGTCAAGAATTTGATCGTCTACAGGGACAAATATTGTCGTGACGATTTCACACTGTATCTTCAGGGAACATAACAGCAAAACTTTTCGAAATTAAATTTGCTCACTATTCAGACACAAATTAAGACACGTATGACGCTACGAAAGATATATAAGAATGGACAAGAAGAAGCGTGGGTGCATGTTTTGGCTTGCCTGTTGCACGTGGGTTACGTTGAAGAACGGAAGTGGGTGAATACCTGTATTTATGAACATAAAACACAGAATAGGTAGAGTGTGCAAATATGTGTTTGACTTACGTTGCTTGTCTGTTTTAAAGCCTGCCGCACTGGTGGTTTTTCACAGCATGCAGTATGTGTGAAATGCCTTTTATATTGACAAACAACCGGTCGGTTACACTCGATTTATAAAAAAATGGGTTTTCCCTTTTCACTGAGACTGAAATAGCCATTGAGCCATTTTTACAAGTTTTATTTCAGGAAAATTGTTTTAATTCCTCCTGCTCCAGCAAGCACTTTTCTAGTATTGACGAAGTGTTTGGTAGAGTTTGGTAACACCGCCGTGTATGTTCGTACCGGGCCTTGATGAATGCAGCAGAATACGTGGCATTTGGGATACACACCTTGCCTTTGCTTTACGTGGAGGACATGCTGTAGTTCTTGCTGCCAGAATGTTTCCACTAGTCACACCTGTTGACCGCAGACGTCTCGTTGCTCCTCAGATCCCCATTACGCCGCTGGATTGGGCGGACAGAAAGAAGTGTCCCCCATATGTTCTACACGCCTCTGTAGAAGCTTGCGGGTTTTTTGGGGCTGCTTCTAAGCTGTTCAGCAATTTTCTCCCGGATGTATTGTAATTGCATAAAAAGTATTATCCCTCCAGGTTTACTGGAGGTCCTACAGACTTTATCTGTCTGTCTGTCCGTCCCGTCTCCACGGCTTATATCTCAAAAACTACTGGACGGATTTCCTTGAGATTTTGCACACTAACTGGAAGTTAGGTCCGATTGAATGTATCAAATTTTCAGAATCAAGGCTTGAAGAGAAAGTGGTTTTCTAAGGTCGTATTCTCGAAATTACCGGTCGAAAAATTATTGAAATGACATTTGACGGCAAAGCCAAATTTGACGTCATTAATAGCATGACGTCATTTGCATGTACGATCTGAAATTCAGTCCAACTTAGAAGCTTTCTGTCTCAACATTTCAATTGACGTAACAGCAGAAATTATGGGTATCTTTTTAGATTGACGTCATTTAGAGTTTCGGGGAACCCATGTGAGAATGAATAATTTCCTGAACGTTGGTGAAGGAGACAGAAGGATTTTTTACGATGCGGGTCATTTCGTTTCGAAAATGTAACCCTTGAACAGCATTAATTTATCAAATCTGGGTACTACTATTGACCGCAATACCCCGCAATACCCACAAATATACCGCAATACCACCAAATATGCAACTCGTACTTGCGTCAAATCGCCGTAGTTTGATGTTTACTTAGCCCGCTGAACGCTGCCAAGACTGATCTAATGCGATCGCCGTAGTTTGACTGTTTCCGAGAGTTACGTCCCTTCGTGATGCGGTCGCTTCTGTGTATCGGTCCGAAAGTTTAGTTGAATTTGTATGGTTTTTGGCGACCCATGTGTCTCAAAATTGAGTAGAAGTATTTTGAGCGTATTAGGATATCGAAACATCGCATCAGTTTCAATGTTGTTTTCTGGCCAAACATAGTTATAGTATACTATGATCATTGAATGACCACCTATCAGATCTAAACTCGTTGTCTTCATTTGCCTGTCGGATAAGTCTTGGCAGTTTAAACACTAGAGCAGTCATCAGTTTATTGTCAATTTGAGAGACTCACTGGCTCATAAAATAGGTAGCTAGAGCATAATCGCTCCAAGCATTGATTTCGCCTGCCAGCCAACCAAAACAAGGGACGCAACTCTAAATCTCGTCTTGCTTAAAATCGCGGAGTGACGCTTCTTTATGTCTATGTAACGTATGTTCTTTGGACGAAGCAAACATCAAACTACGGCGATTTGACGCAAGTACGAGTTGCATATTTGGTGGTATTGCGGTATATTTGTGGGTATTGCGGGGTATTGCGGTCAATAGTAGTACCGTCAAAGATGTATGTTGAATGCATCAATAGTTCTCTCGAGAGATTGCGGGTTCGAACCCGATCTTTTTTTGTTGTTGTGCCAAAACCTGGAGGTTCAGCGCCAGCGGTTTTTATTTACGGCGCAAAAAACAAGGCGTGGACGTGACTGATCGCATACACCTCCCTCAAAGAAGTTCCTGTCTCGCTTTTTCCCCGATCGACAAATACCATGCTATGTCCTCGTGTTCAGATATGAACTAAACCACACACGTGCAAACATACTGCCACATCTTCTATCACCATTGCTATAACCGCATTTGTCGCCGTCAACACAGCTACATAACGCTTCCATTACCACCATCACATCATGCAGCATCGCTGTTTCTACGACCTCAACCGCATTTAATCAACATCCTTACGCTTTTTCACTTGTTCACCCTATCAAAATTTGCCTCAAGTGAATGAATCTACCGAGGAACCCCAGAAAGAACCTTGTTAATTTCATTTTCCTAGATCCATGCATATGAAAACTGTCTGGAAATCACTGCTGTGCTGTCCCAGAGAAAAACCCAGTGCATGCTCTTTGGAGACAACCACAGCCCAGAAACATTGGCCAGCACCCGGGGCGCCGCTACCTTGACAGCCGACCCTCCTCGTTCCAGACTGCTTCCTCCCTGTCCCACGGCTGCGGGTGATAAATCGAGGCAGGCCAGGAAAACGCGCAGACATGCATATGCATGACTGGCCATGGACTGCTGTCTCCTGTGCGGCAGAGGTCCGCAGACTGGGTATCGCCTATCAGTAGCCACTAACACCACAGACTAAGCACTCTCCAGGGGGAAGAGCAGACTCCGGGACGACCAGCATCCATAGGAAATGAGCAGGGACGGTCGTGGATCTTCGTACAACGGGGCAAAGTTGACATTTGAGACTTTGATCTGTCAGACGGTGACCGGCAATGTCCCAGTCTCTCAAATGTCAAGCCTTGTTTTTCTTCCCGAACCGTAGTTTTGGAGAGAAAAACGTTCGTTCTTCTTAATCCTGACGTTAATTTGTTACCCCTTTCTTTGAAACGTATCTGCTGACACTTTCGAGTATGCTCTCTCTCTCTCTCTCTCTCTCTCTCTCTCTCTCTCTCTGTCTCTCTCTCTCTCTGTCTGTCTCTCTCTCTCTCTCTCTGTCTCTCTCTCCCTCTGTCTCTCTCTCCCTCTGTCTCTCTCTCTCTCTCTCTCTCTCTCTCTCTCTCTCTCTCTCTTACGAGCAAGGACTAGTTGTAAGATTGGCAGAAATGCCTAAAATTCCATCATTGATGAATAAAGAATCAATCAATCAATCTCTCCCTCTATGTACTTACTAAATTCAGACTTGTAATAAATAGCGACAGTAACACATATCTGTGTCCAACATGTTATGAAGCAGAGGAATGTGAAAAACATTTCCTCCTTGAATTACCAGCTAAGGAAGATTTGAGAAACAGATACATGTTCATTAGATACATCCTGAGCATCTGTGCGGTAGATATACAAATTTGTTCAGGGCACAAGATACCAATGTGATAAGGTCCGTCGCAATGTATTTATCCTATGCCAATAAGAGGAGAGAGGAGGCAGTGCTTAATGCAGTGACTGAAGAAACGTATACAACTATTCTGTGAATTTACTTTTTGATGTTGCTGTGATGTGTTCTCTCTGTCTTTGAATCTGTGCCTCTGTCTCTGTCTGTCTATGTGTATGTGTGTCTGTCTGTGTGTCTGTCTGTGTGTCTGTCTGTCTGTCTGTCTGTCTGTCTGTCTGTCTGTCTGTCTGTCTGTCTGTCTGTCTGTCTGTCTGTCTGTGTCTGTCTGTCTGTCTGTCTGTCTGTCTGTCTGTCTGTCTGTCTGTCTGTCTGTCTGTCTGTCTGTCTGTCTGTCTGTCTGTCTGTCTGTCTGTCTGTCTGTCTGTCTGTCTGTCTGTCTGTGTGTCTGTGTGTCTGTGTGTCTTGTGTGTGTGTGTGTGTGTGTCTGTGTGTGTGTGTGTCTGTGTGTGTGTGTGTATGTGTGTCTGTGTGTGTGTGTGTCTGTCTGTCTGTCTGTCTGTCTGTCTGTCTGTCTCTCTCTCTCTCTCTCTGAATCTCTACTGCGGTGCCCACCTTATTTAACTAGCCGTCAACATTCGTGTGCTCTCAAGTCCTTGTTTGTGACCAGCACGATTCCTAGATAAACATAGCAGAGAATGATACTGATATAATGCCTTGCCTACATACGACCGAGAAAATCGCCACTCAGAAGGACGTGTGTAGAGAGATGACTGATAAAAACAACAAGAAAATTATTGGAGTCTTCGCAGATCGTTTCGCTACCTCAGCCGAGAAGGATGAAGTTGTGGCCGCTGTCCCCTGTTCTTGCACTTGTGCTGCTGGACCCCCACCTGGACGGTTAGGATTTTGTGGAGCCGAAGTAACGCCAAGGCAGAGGATCTGAACAAGACCCAAAACAGGATCGAAGAAGAGTCAACCCAAGCGAGCAGCAGGTAAGTAATAAAGAGTGCTTATGCGTGGTCCTGCGGATTTGTGCTGAAAAGAAGGTGCAGCCTCCTCTCTCCGCCGCCTCCGCCTCTTCCTGTCCTCCAGTTTATGCTTCCTCTCGCCTTCACCCTTCCCAATGCCTCCGTTGACAGTGTCTCTCCAACTGATGTGGTCATCACCGGGGTGTTCTCAGGCGATGACTGAGTCTTAGGTCTTTCCTGCAAACGTCTTTGCTGCAAAGCTGTGGGTGGCCAGTTCGTCCCGATCCAGTATCCAGATAGACGCACAGGAGGTTTTTGGGGGATGCCCCATCATCAGCGCTGTGGACGTGTCTCAGTTATCTCAGTCGTCCTGTGCACAATAGGGAGTGCATGCTGAAAGAGCCAACCCTCTCCAGGACCCCCATGTCGGTACTTGGTGGTGCGATGTAATCGTGCGGTTGTCTAAAGGGAGACGGCTTTCACCAATGAATCTAGCAACAATTTAGAGTATCTTCTGCTGCCAAGTGGGTGAGATCTGTCGTTAGTCGTCCCACCGCCAAAAACATAAAATAAAAATGATGTTCCTCATTAGCAATGCAAGTCACGAGCATCCCACTGCGATAGAGAACAAGCAATCCATTGAAGCATGACGACACGTAGGGTTGATCACATGACCTTATGCAGAGAGCAAAAGTAGAATATGAGCGCACGGTGCACCGTTGTTTGCTTGCGCAAACATACGAGCTCTCATCTCATTCAAATTTGTAGTACACTCGCTGACGCACCATTAAAAATATAGACGTATCAATTGATTTCCTGTGGCTGGGCGGATGCCATTTGCCCTCTCCATCAAGCTGCCTGAGGACTAGTTCAATGAGTGGGTGTGTGTCGCAAGCCGGACCAGCTCGTTATACTGAAAGGTCAAAGGTCTAGGGGAATTCACTATGATCCACTTGTGACACTCCCTCACACAGTAATTCTATCAACGAACAAACACAGGACAGAAAGACGGTGAGGTCATAGGTCAAATTGTCAAAATGTTTTAATTTACCATGCCAGGGTGATGGAGGAATGAATCAACGTTATCAAGCAGAAACAACAATACTCATAATCACAATCATAATCATCATAATGAAAGAACGAATGCCCCACCAGCCGACCAAAAGTAACTTATCTGACAGTCCTTCACTCTTGTCTCGACTGCTGCTTTTGAACGAGCTGCGTGTCAATCGTGGTTCAACCGCTCAGACGTCACGAGGGCCCCTCACCCTCGGGAATCTTCGTCGCAGCGGTTCTTGATGCACTTGAGGGAAGAAAATGGGGGGGGGGGGGGGGGGGGAAGGGGAAGGGGAAACAATGGCGTAGCGTCTGCAGGCAAGCAGGGAACGGCGCGATCTAAAAATAGATAAGCGAGTGACGTCTACCAACTTCCCGGGACATCCCTTAGCGTGCGTTCCCATTGCTGTGCTGCAAGATGGTTCGACACTGCTCCTGGGGAATATGCAACAGCGATTCAAGATACAAGCACAAAGACCGCATGAAAGGAATAGTTTTTATAACGATGCCCGACCCACTTGTTGAATCGGAGAAATTCAATCGATGGGTGCATTTGTGCAGGTGACTACACTTCAAAGTAAAGCCAAGCAGCTCCCAGGCACGATGGAGACAGTTCATTTGTTCAAAGCAGTTCGTTGGTGGCAATGGACCTACAGAAATGAACCCGGATCCACTCCCTGCTCATTTCACGGAACAGCAGGTGAGTTTTTATTATGATAGATCGCAATTAGGAGCTCCGCATCACACGGAATGGAAGATTTATCACGCCTCCGTGCCGAACAGAGCGTTTTCGGCGTTCTTTCGTTCCTTCAGCTGTTCACAACGCGGACTTACACTATGGATGCTACAGGGTTAAAGAGTAAAGCGACGGATATGCATTGTTGCATGCATAAGGCTAAGCTACACGAATGATTTCGGTGGGGTTTATAATATATTAATTATTGTGTGATGAGCGGGAGTCTGCGAGAGATCGACCGTACAGTCATGACAAGACGTATATATATATATATATATATACGTACGCCTCTGCAGTTGTGACTGTTCTGTGTTTAGTCTGTTTAATTTTAATTGGTATCCACTTCACGTCTTATTCACTCGTCTGAGATCGAAAACACGAAAAAGTCTATATAATTCAATAAACAACCTTATGGTGGAATAATAAATAAGTTTATGGTAATTCATGTGTAAACAAATTGTTTTAGTGTTGTCAGTTTTAGCAGCAGTACAGAAATAATTCAATCTATTGTTTTGCCCGGCTTGATAATGCTCTGCACTAAGGACGCGCGTTCCACCATATATAGCTCCCCGCTCACTCTCCACTCCAAAGAGTTTATAGCACTATTACTTGTTGTTACGAAACGCATATTTTCCATTTATTCCTGGTTGTGGTTATATCGTATAGTGGGTTGGGAATTACCTGCCAAGCCATAGTGTATATTGATATTTGCTGCCAAGCCAGTGTTGATGTTGGGATTGATATGGTGAATGGAGTTTTGGAAGGGAAAACGAACAGTGAACCTTGCTTCCCTTCCAATGCAGAAATGAACTTAGTGGAACGTTTGGGAGGATGTTTTATTCACCTTGATTCACGTTCTACCATTGACCAATCTGCAGTGAACTTTTCAGGAAACGGACTAATGAAACTGCTTGGTTACTGTTCAATGGGAGAAGTAGATGACTTTATGAACTTTTGATTGGTCAATTGATACGAGATCGTGAATCAAGACATCCTAAAACGCTGTGATTGGTTGAGAACGACAGGGAGAATTCTGCCGTTGTATTTAAACCCTTGTTTTGGGATCACGGTGTGCCCGTAGCAAAACTTTCATCGAGACAGCCCATGTGTAGGACGGCGCCCTGTCTCAAAGAGTTCACGAGGTGGACATGTGTGAAAACTGATGGAATTTTCGTCCACTGATGGACTAATTCTCAGTGACCCTCTCTTCAAAACGTCTATGGATAGACAACGGGAGAAATGGAGGACTGTTCTCACTTTTGACTGCAGGGAGAGACAACGTGCAAGGTATTGCAATTTCGTTCTTGCAACGTTTTCCTCTCCTGAGTGAATTATCTGCTGACCACCCTGTGAGGAGAAATTGTCTCTAGAAATTTCTCCCACTTCTGAGAAAGCCACCTGCGAGAAATCTCTGACCCCTCGCGCCCCGCTCCTCTTCTCGTCGTCTTGCCTACCGTCTCGCCTCGCCCCTCCTCGTCGCCGTCTCAACGACGCCTGCCGCCTGCTACCCGCTTGACGTCAGACTACACGTTGATGCAAGAGCCCTCCATCTCCGGAATCAAGTGCAAGTCCCCGCCTCACCCTCCACCACGAGAGTGGGGAAATCTCCACGCCTCATCACCAGAGAAAATCTCCAGTTTCGTCGTATATGTGCAGTGAGTCCATGAATGGACATTTCCCCCACCCCTAACCCCTCTCCTATCGTGTGTGTGTGGAATCTCATTCACTGGAAAATTTAGCCTGTTTTGCTGGCTACGGATTGGCTGGACGCCACACCAAGTTGCGTACGTGAGTACAGTTTTCCCATCATGGCTTGGCAGCCCTCTTAGTTAATTATTTAATTCTGGGGAAGGGTTTATTATTTTACAATGCGTTTCAGTATCACCATGCCTTATTATTCATTGTGTTGAAACTTATCACTCTTGACCAATTTGATTATTTGTTGATTAAAGCTGAATTTGAATTTGATTTTCTGAAGCCCAGTCATTCATTTGCGTCCAATTGTCATCCTTGTGCGAATGGTTTTGATTGGAAGGTGCCAAGTAGTACGGAATTCCCTAGACATTTAACGAGCCACAGAAAAGATTAATAATCTTTTAATACTACTTGTGACACTTGTATTAGAACAAACTCTGCCCTGGAGAAACCGGGAGGGAGATTTCATTTGGGTGAGATTCAAATCACCAAGTTGACAAGTACATAAAGTAGCTTTTAAAAGTGTTGTCCTTACCAGTGAAGGTTAGTACTGCGTATTCAATTAATTTGCAAGTAAACGTATGTGGCTATGAGTGTGTCATGCTCGGTAAATCGTATTTTAGAACTGCATATATCATGCGTGCCCGTTTTCCAGATCATCCATGCAGTTGAATATTTACACTACTACGCAAGTTGCAAATTTGAATTACTTCTTCGGTTAACTGAATTGCTAAAGTCTATACGAGAAGTAACGGTGATTGCAATGTTGGCTTATTTCAGTGTTAAAAGGCTGGAGTTAGTCAACTATGGGATTCCATTGCCGAGAAAAGCACTGAATATGTACGTTGCTCTTGCAAAAACGTAGTTTCAATTAAGTTTTTATTATCACGTACGTCACCAGTGATGCGCACGTGCGTGCGTGACAACCACTCGCACTGGGTAAGATGTCTTTGCGAGGCTTTGTGTGAACAAACGCCATTTGCACACGCCTTCTCCGATCGAATGTTGTCCCAGGAAGTAGTGCCGCCGCCGGAAAGTACCGAACGTGACGTCACGCCGAAGTGAACGCCGGCTTACAGACGCTACGCTATTGTATTCAATCACAAGCACAACCATAGTACACCAATTTGTATTCTTTCAAAGAGGCTTTTTCCTTTTTCTCTCAGTCGACGATTTTCGTTCTGTACGGACGGCTTCGGGCGTCGCAAGCGCGTCTTCATCAGGCAAGGGATTTGGGCGTTGCTTATCGGCGTCTCTTCTCTCAACGTTGAAGCAAAGATTATAGGTTATCTTTGGTGGAAGCAAAGATTATAGGTTACACAAAGATAGTTCATGCCGAGCTTTTGCTCTTTGAAGTTACAAGCAGCTAAAATTGCAGCACCCCAAGCGGCTAGCACTATGGGAGATGCTTCTGCGCATGTCCGTGAGCCTATAGTCCGTTTCAACATTGCACATTTAAAATGGTGGACATAGTCTCGCTTCGCGCAGAAAAAGCTGAATTTGGGGACACTAGAAACCCCATCCAAAGAAAATGTAAACCATGAACAGCATTAATTTATCAAAGCTGTATGTTGAATGCATCAAAAGGTATTGAAAGCTCCTACTTTTTAACAATCGAAATGCAGGTCACTCGCAGAACCACGTGTGCACGGGTCGACGTGATCGCAACGTTTGGTGACCCTGTTCTCTCTGTGTTAAAAATTATTATTCTTCAAATCGGTCAAATAGTGACGTCACTCGTTCTTCAATCTTGGTAGTTGATGACGTTTATCGGAATGTTGCTAGGCCAAAATTCTAGTGACAATTTACTTGAACGAAATTCTTTCTGTTTACTTCTGAAAAGTTAGTGTGAATGTGTTTTGTGGTTCTGTGTTCACTAGGAGCCGTCTCCAGTTATACGGCTATACCTCCTGTATAGTTCTGAGTTGCTAAGGGACTAGCTTTAATCTTCTTCCATCAGGAGATAACTTTGCTGTGTTTAGGGTCTATTCTTTGGAAAAATCTTTGCCCTTGTTTAAATAGGTTAGCATAGGTTTCAGCCCCAGCTTAAAAATCGTTACCCGTTCTTTCCT
>JAWQFJ010027457.1:0-19012 GCA_034096865.1 Theodoxus fluviatilis | reverse complement strand
TGAGAGAGGAGAGAAGAAGAGTGGGTGTGGGGGGGGGGGGGGGGGGTATATAGGATAGAGATGTCGAAGCTTGGGGTGAGTTAAAAGACGGTATTTGGAATGATAGAAGACTGAACTAGTTTTCGTCAGCATTTGCGAACATATAGATGCATCAATGGAAACCTTTTTTTCCCCTCAAGATATTCACCCCGTTGTAGCCCGTATAAGGGTAGTACTGTTTTCCTCGCTAGACAAATGGTAGTGTGGATAATCAATTGGATGACGAACAACGAATGATTCACGACGTGTGACGCGTTATGAGCTAGGCAGCGGCCATTAGCCTCTGAATCCGACTCACAAGCAGCTGGTTTCCAGTTCCAGCAGCAACCCTCCATTTTCCTGCAAGTCTTCGCCATTCCGAATACGCATAGGGAACGCGGTGGGTCTATTCTCCCGCCCCCCCCCAATGCCCCCTGTGGTAGGGAGATACGCGGTGGGTCTATTCTCCCCCCAATGCCCCTGTGGTAGGGAGACGCGGTGGGTCTATTCTCCCCCCCAATGCCCTGTGGTAGGGAGACGCGGTGGGTCTATTCTCCCCCCCCCAATGCCCCTGTGGTAGGGAGACGCGGTGGATCTATCCCCCCCCTCCCAATGCCCCTGTGGTAGGGAGACGCGGTGGATCTATTCCCCCCCCCCCCCCAATGCCCCTGTGGTAGGGAGACGCGGTGGGTCTATTCTCCCCCCCCCCAATGCCCCTGTGGTAGGGAGACGCGGTGGGTCTATTCTCCCCCCCCCCAATGCCCCTGTGGTAGGGAGACGCGGTGGGTCTATTCCCCCCCCCCCCCAATGCCCCTGTGGTAGGGAGACGCGGTGGATCTATTCTCCCCCCCCCCCAATGCCCCTGTGGTAGGGAGACGCGGTGGGTCTATTCCCCCCCCCCCCAATGCCCCTGTGGTAGGGAGACCTGGTGGGTCATAGTCTCACCCCTCCCCTAGCCCAATGCGGGGAGTCGTGGGGTGGTTTGGATTTTTTAAGTTCCCTGTGGGGTTCAAGTTGTAAAATGAGTGAATATCCTCGCCTCTCCAGCATGTTGTTTCCACAATTCAGACGCGGCCACAAAATCACCTCCACTTGCCAGGTACTCTGTAATCCTTCACTGTTTTGTTCTTTCCTTTTTCTGGAGACCAACGTGCTTTGCACAATAATCATTCCCGGGATCACTTCTGGTTGTTAGGGGGGAAAATTCATCACCTGTGCGATTCATTCACTCAATCATGCATTCATTTCAGCATTAAATTATCTATCCATCCATCCATCCATCCATCCAGCAATACGTCGTTAAGGCAAGGCGGCTTTCGACCAAACAGCGCTGAGAAGAAAGATGAAGCAAGTCCTGTAACACTCACATTTGCCACGGGGGAAAGAAGTGCAAACCTCCTCGGGGGTAACCACTACCTAGGGCTGTTCAAGCCACCGTTCGCACGAGTTCTTATTTATTTTACTTTTTTTAACACTTGCTCTTTTCAAAACCTGGACTACACTTTTTATTGCACCCATATCAACGTCCCCATGATCCCCTCAGCGCGTGGTACATTGCATCTGGACTACGGTACTGCAGTCTTATTTTGTTCGCCACCTCGGAGGTGCAATGTTTCAAGACCTAACGTGCTCTCAGGTTTAGGGACTGAAAACACGCGCGAGTCAGCGATCTTGACGTCTTCCAATGGAGTATTGTGCAATGCTAGACGTCTTCCAAGGTAGTATTGTGCAATGCTAGACGTTTTCCAATGGAGTATTGTGCAATGCTAGACGTCTTCCAAATGTAGTAGTGTGCAATGCTAGACGTCTCCCAAGGTAGTATTATGCAACGCTAGACGTCTTCCAAATGTAGTAGTGTGCAATGCTAGACGTCTCCCAAGGTAGTATTGTGCAATGCTAGACGTCTCCCAAGGTAGTATTGTGCAATGCTAGACGTCTTCCAAATGTAGTAGTGTGCAATGCTAGACGTCTCCCAAGGTAGTATTATGCAATGCTAGACGTCTCCCAAGGTAGTATTGTGCAATGCTAGACGTCTCCCAAGGTAGTATTGTGCAATGCTAGACGTCTCTGGAGGTAGTAGTGTGAAATGCTATACGTCTTTCGAGGTAGTATTGTGCAATGCTACACGTCTTCCAAGATAGTATTGTGCAATGCTAGACGTCTTCCAAATGTAGTAGTGTGCAATGCTAGACGTCTTCCAAGGTAGAACTGTGCAATGCTAGACGTCTCCCAAGGTAGTATTGTGCAATGCTAGACGACTTCCAAGGTAGTATTGTGCAATGCTAGACGACTTCCATCCCAGGCAAAGTAAGTCACCCAAAGTCTTCGATCAGTATCTTTAGCTGGGCGTCGTGACCTGTCATTACGTAGGAAAAAGAGCAGGTGCACATGAAATCAGACTGTGGAAATCAATGCATGCACGAACTCGGTCCAACTGAATAATACAACAGGTTTGAAAGAGAACACACACACACACTCAGACACACACACACACACACACACACACACACACACACACACACAGACACACACACAGACACACACACAGACACACACACACACACACACACAAACGCATACACACAGACACACACACACACACACACACACACACACACACACACAGACACACAGACACACACGCACGCACGCACGCACGCACACACTTGACAACAGTACACAATATATTGTGCTGTCTTTAAACAGGAACCCTCTCTATACCTAACGACTATCCGTTTGTAAACCTGTCGTCACTGCTTTGGCTAATGTTTCTGTTGTTGTTGCTGCTGCTACTACTACTGCTGCTGCTGTTTATGATGACGACGACGATGATGAAGATGACGATGACGACGACGACGACGATGATAATGCTGCTGCTGCTGCTGCTGATGATGATGACGAACGACGACGACGACGACGATGACTATGACGATGATGTTGATGAAAATTATGACATATACAATTATTTTTATCTCACATCAGTTGTAAGAAGGAACTAGAAAAAAGTACGACCTGCTCTTTTACACACGAGAGCAACAACAAAAAACATTATGATTCATATTTTCTTACCACAGTCTGAACGGTCTCCTGTTCTGCAGTCACAGCAATCAATGTACTTTTTACAAGTCATCAGTTCTGACATACCTCCTCCACTACACCAACCAAGCAACCAGTACACTCTTACGTCTCTCATTCGACACAAAAACACAATCAGCAATTATCTTCTACATGTTTTTTTTCTGTTATCTATGTTCAGACGAAACGCGAGATGTCTGATGCAGCAACACCAATGACGATTCAAAACCACAGCGGAGAGTTTTTCACCTTATGTAAATATTGCTTGATAACGATTTTTCTTCAGTACATCCATTATTGAGTCCACACTAGCCAGGGAGACCACGAGAAGTCAAAGCCATTCAGCCCATTGCTACAGACGCGCATCTCTAACACAGGTCACCTGGAGGAAGGCCAAAACACGCTCAGTTCCTGGGCTCCTAGTTCCTGCTGCTCTCAGAGCATCAACTACCGCAGCTCCTACATGACTTGCTGGCGGAAAACATTAGCCGCCCATCTGCATCAGCTTCTGATCCAACAAGGCCATGGTGCCATCTCTCGTTATCTGGGCAGCACGATGCGAAGGCAGCTAGTCTCGCCGCTCGACTGCAGTAAATACCTCATAATGAGAGCAGAGCCCACGCGCTGGACAATGGCGACCATCGTTAGTTGACCGAGGCCACGGTCATCCTCCAACGAGTTCCCTGTGCTGACAGCTCGACGGTGGCCGGTCGGTCTTCTAGTGTAAGACGACAATGGGAGTCAAAGACGATACGGCGGTTGCATGGGTGAATGTTCAGTGGTGAATATGATGGAGTCGACGAACGAACTATAGGTATAAAGTGGAGAAAAGATCTTTGGCTGATTCAGAAATACATCTGCAGCTGTGTTTCACTTTTGGAACATGAAGTAAAAATCATTGGCTTGTAGGCAATCCGTTTTAAACTGTTTTCAAGCTTTTGGTCACTTCCGCATTTACAACAAATTTACAACTTTTGCGATTAAGCTGTTCATCGATGAGTCTCATAGAATATCCTATTGTTAGTGAGCTTTGTAACGTCAGGGATCAGTTTAGTCTCCCTTCGTGCTATTCATCAACAAAAACTTGTCCACATATCGATGCAACTGCCACCCATTCCCTTCCTCTCCACCCCAACAGCTTCTCATTTTTCTCTGCAATTTTATATATTTAAAATCTTTGAAGTGCAAAGGAGTATCTAGGCTAACCCGAAACTAGCATTGGATAGCATTTAATTGATAAACGTTCCTCTCTCTCTCTCTCTCTCTCTCTCTCTCTCTCTCCCTCCCTCCCTCCCTCCCTCCCTCCCTCCCTCCCTCCCTCCCTCTCCAACCAAAAAGCAGCTCATTCCTTCCTATTATATTTCTTCCCTCCTATTTCCCCACCCATCCTCCTTCCCAATTCACCTTACATTCTAAATCAAGCTGGCCATCCACTGACGGTCTGGGAGAGAAGTCTTACAGTCATATTTCAGAACGAGCGCTGCCCTTCGGTACAATACGGAAACCATACGCTGTCTCCTTCCCTGCTGGATAGAGCTTCTACGACAGGGAATCCATACAAGTCTGTGTGGCCATCTTCTGGCTAAAGCAGGCATCGATAATTGACAAATACGTTCAGTCCTTGAGCCCAATGGAACTTGGTAAGCCTGGTAATCTAGCAGTGTATACCGTAAAGAGTCCGTGAGTGAGGCTGCACGTTGAGACAAACAGTGGCGGCGTATCGTATTACCTGCGCAGACATGGTCGTGAAACAAAACAAGCCTTGACGACTATCTGAACCCGCCCACGGCCAATGGAAACTAGCAGACTGTTTGATTTGGACGTAGCGTAATGGGTAGACATGCTTAGGAAACAGGCGTGTGATGCTACTCAGGCTCTTTCAATTTCCCAACTACATGCTTGCCTGATACATATACATTATATATATATATTCGTCAGCATGACGATGATGT
Source organism: Theodoxus fluviatilis (assembly GCA_034096865.1). NCBI lineage: Eukaryota > Metazoa > Mollusca > Gastropoda > Cycloneritida > Neritidae > Theodoxus > Theodoxus fluviatilis. Next base: position 13,967 of record JAWQFJ010027457.1, on the reverse strand, counting down.
TTAAAGGTCAAAGTATATTCGAGCGAGACGGCTCACCCTCCATTCCCAGTTATCTCCAATGGCCCTTTTAAAGAAAGCTGTTTAGGTGATAATGTTTTTCTCTGATGAAAACTTGTCTTTACTGACTTTAATTATCAATGCTATGTACACATAGCTTTTAATGTTCACACAAGCATAGGTCTGTCATAGGAGATATACATATGTTTGTGTGAACATTAAAAGCAATGTCTATCTCCTATGACAGACATATGTTTGTTGTTTTCTGAATGGATGTGAGTAGTCTCTGGGTGCGTGTATGCGCGCGTGCGTGCGTGCGTGCATCTGTGCATGAGTGTACAAGTGCGCGAATCCACAAATAATTAAACTTTTCATGTGTATAATTTCTATAGATCGGTGTATGCGCATACTGTGTGAAGATATCCAATCAAAATTGTATTCTCCAAGTATTATAGACAACATCTCTCTCTCTCTCTCTCTCTCTCTCTCTCTCTCTCTCTCTCTCTCTCTCTCTCTCTCTCCGTGCCTTCCTGCATTGCAGTGTAATTGTCTTCACGAAGATAGAAAAAACTTGGAACACTACCCTGAGGGAGGGGATGATTGACACATACCTATGTCCACTGAAAAAGGCAACGTGTCTATATTGGCTAGTCAGGAAAGTTCTCGCCGGTTTTGGGATTCAAATTTCAGATTTATTTCTCTCAACAACAAGAGTGAATCTATCAATTAAATAATCGCCATCATTATCAATCACCTTGCGCCAGCGCTCAGGCAGCTGGCGGATGCAGTCGGCATAGAAGGCAGCGGGCTGGCGCTCGAAGTACGTGCTCAGGTCCTGCTCATTCTGGTGTGGGTTATCGTAGACCATGCCGCGCAGGAAGTGTTGCAGCGACCGAAGCAGGTGGTATTCGGATCGTGCAAGGTATGACAAATACGTTGGGTGAGACAGGACTTCTCAGCCGACTGTTGAGTGGTGACAGCCGATTTTGTCCGCCAATTTACGCGTAGTTGACGCCGGTTGGCGCAGGAGGTCGTCAACGACGGCTGACGGTCGACTCGAGCGCGCCTTGTCCCGGATGTCGGTGTCGCCCTGCTTGAGCTTCTTGAACCGACCCCGTGTGGTACGCTCCGTGACGACATCGGGGCTGAACGCTTGGCACAAACCACTATGACTTTCCACCGCACTTCAGCACCGGGGGAAGACGTAATGTATACATACACCCACGCAGATACTCCTTACTTAGAGGGTTCGAGGACGCCACCGTAAAGACGAACTGATGATGACTGAACAGTATATGATAGGTCCAAATGAGAGTATCTTTATATAGTACAAAAGACAGTTCCAAAACATTCCAGAAAAAAGTTATCCATAAATTTCCAACAACGGCGAGAACTTTCCTGGCAACCCAATATATTTATCTACAACGCAGGCAGTTTCAAAAATGTGGCACAGGGTGCTTAACCGTGTTCACCATTACATAATACAATCATAACCTAAAGTCTACACGGTAAACGCGGAAACACTTAAAGGTACAATTAATCGTAAATGTCCATCTCAGGTTCTGATCTGCCAGACGAAAAGAGAAGTCATGCATACAAACGAACATGAAATGCACATCGCATGTTGTGCCTAGCCGTCGGAAATTCATACGGTTGAGGGGCCATCTCTACAACAACAGGCGACACTGGATCCCGTGAATCTGTCAGGCGTACAAAACGCGAGCAGGGCGGTGTCAAATCACAACAACGAGTGACGGCAAGACTTGCCGCAAAAGTCGCCTGACATCCGACACATGTCAGATCAATTGTGGGCATCTACACATCGATAAGAAACAAAATCAACGCAGCGGCTGCTCGATCGAGCGGCCTCCGTCGTCATCATCATCATCATCATCATCATCATCATCATCATCATCATCATCATCATCATCATCATCATCATCATCATCATCATCATCATCATTTAAATTATGATTACTATAATGGCAAGGAAAATAATTTGATATAGACAATATTTTAATCATGGTCATACCAATACACATATCAACGCTCTAGGAGCTACTTATGGCGATGAAAAAATCGTACAACGACCTCCCCCGTACACCCTATCTTCCATTCACTACCCGGATCAACCACTCACTCCTCTCCCCAGCCCCGCCCTGAGTGCCATGCTCAGACAGTCACTTTGTTCACGTCACAGCTGGCCACTGGGTGCAGGGATCCAGAGGCGTTAGAGCGCATGCGCATTTCTCAAGGGATCATGCTACTTACTGGCCCACATTCCTTACTAACCCGCATTCGCCTCCGTGACGTGTGAGCGGTCGAACAAGACAGCTAGCTAGTTGCCCACAACTAAGGAGCATTTTGCGACACGTATTGACAACCGGTCAAGCCTACAAGCAGCTCAGGAAATGGGCATACTGCCAACCAGCTCCGGTCAGACCAAACTCTCCTGTCCCAGTCTTAGACCTGCGTAGGGTAGAGCTCAGTTCTATGCAAGCAGAATCTGCACGCCTCTAGTAAGCTATAAAGACGAGGAAATGGGATGTCAAATGAAAGTGCTCACCCTTGCTTCGTCGCTGCGCGAGTCGATGCGCTCACTGATTTATGCCTGTTAAACTTCAATTACAAGACATCCAGTACAAAACGTATTTGCAATTTTTATGCAAGATAGGAGAGAGGGAGAGAGACAGAGAGAGAGAGAGAGAGAGAGAGAGAGAGAGAGAGAGAGAGAGAGAGAGAGAGAGAGAGAGAGAGAGAGAGAGAGAGAGAGAGAGAAGGCGGAATCAGTTTCTCAAGTTAGCATAAAGAAAGATACAAAACGGGGCATTTGCTGCCTTCGTTTTTCCATGCCTGCCTGTCTGCCTGCCTGCCTGCCTGCCAGTCTGCCTGCCTGCTTGCGAAACCAACCCTTCTCTCTTTCCATGCTAGATGAGTAGCTGTAAAAGCAAAGTGGCTGAAGCCAGATGTCTACCATTTCTCCTCTTGCATAAATGCCGCAAAGCGGTTCACCAACCACCGCTTTCCAGAGAGCAGCAAAGGCCGTTTGGTATTCCAGCCTTTGGCTTACGTAGATGGTGAGTCTCCACAGCCATTCGCCGTGCCGCAACACGGTCTAATTAAGATGATCACTGGTAGTCGCTCGAGGTTAATTATGTTATCTGTGTGAGAGTAGAAAAAGAGGAGGGGGGGGGAGGAGGGGGCGGCACTTGTAGTTTTCTTGGTTACATACCAGTATATCACAGCGGATTCGGAGGTTTTGGATGTCGCCTCTAATCACTCTCTCATTGAGATAACGCTTGAAAGGTTCACAGGGAGTCAGAAAATCTAGGCATGCCAAGGTTCAACTTTTCGATCTACATCCTGCATTTTCCAATAACTGAACAAAGGAAATTCTAACCAGTGAAAAGCTGTCGTAAAGCGTAGTCTGAGCGCGAGTTCCGTCCATTAGCAAATTGTTCCGGCTTCTCCGAGACACCATGCATTTATCAATTGTCAAGGAAAATGAGACATGGAAATCGTGTGTCTGGAAAAAAGGCATTGTTATACCAGCAGTGCAGGATGGTGGTGCACTAGAGAAACTTCTGGTAGCTCCTTGGGCATGGCGGAATATCACGACGTCTTCAAAATCACAGCAAACTGTAAAGATCTGTTTGAATACAAGAAAGTAAAAAAGTAGCGAATTTTCACAGCAACGATTGTCCTTTGAAATATGACTGCAACATATTTTGAAATGTATGATGATGCTATGTCTCAGATTTCGCTACACACAACACATGCCAGAAGAAAAGTATAGGGGTTATACATGTACAAAGGCGGGCGATGATGTTCAGAACATCATGGTGCGTGCAGAAGGAAATTGAAGAGGACGAAATGAGAGAGAGAGAGAGAGAGAAGACAAAATAGGAAAAAGTGGAACATGAGAAAGCTGACTGAAATGTCTAAAGAAACAAAGAAAGGCAATCAACTTGACAGAGGTCATTCGAGATCGTACTGAGCTCAGGTTAACTTGCAAATTGACGACACAAACCGTCTGATGACACGCGAACATACGCACACATTTAAACGCGCATCCCAGTACTTCAAGGACGATTCTACTACAAACTTAGACGAGTCCTACAAGGAGGATGATAAGTAAAATATTCAAGTAGAAACCACACTTATCAGAGCAGCGTATCAATAGCATGTATTCTATTGATTTTCTGCATGTAAGCTTGCTCGACGATGCAATTATCCTACATTTAAAACTACGCAATGAATTTTCTGCGTAGCATAACAGCGCTAAAACCTACTGGCAATTCACACTTATGTCTACCCCTAATGCACAAATCCCAAATGATCTGTACCTGAACAGTCAGTTCGTCTCGCTCTCATTCATTCATTATATTTTCCTTCCTCTCTCTCTTCTCTGTGACCCAGCGGCTCGGTCGAAAGCGAGAGCAAGGTCACACGGCCTTCCACCTGTCATTGCGGAATTCATATATATCCCTGACAACAGGGTATATATATCGTGGCGAAACCCCATCCACAATCTCTCCGTTCACGTCCACCTCTAGCAATTGTCCACCCGTATGTCCTTCGGCACTCCCTCTCTGACCGACCTTCCACTGGACATCCCTGGCAATGCTGATTGTGCGACTTACTTTGGTCCAATAGAAACACGAACACTTAGACAGAGAGACAGACAGAGAGAGAGAGAGAGAGAGAGAGAGAGAGAGAGAGAGAGACAGAGAGACAGAGAGACAAACAGACAGACAGACAGACAGACAGACAGGCAGGCAGACAGGCAGACAGGCAGGCGCCTGCACACAGGCACGCAGGCAGGCAGGCAGGCAGGATGGATGGATGGATGGATGAATGGATGGATGGACGGATGGATGGATAGTCACAAAATATATATCGATTCAAAAACAAATGCCAAGATGCGTGCACGCTCGCGCGCGCGCACATACACACACACATTTACATATACTCACACAAACATACATACACACACTCACATACATACAGACTCACTTTTCAAACGAACACTCACTTTTCACATGAACACACTCACTTTTTCACACACACACACACACACACAAACACACACACACACACACACACACACACACACACACACACACACACACACACACACACACACACACACACACACACACACACATATTCTTCCTCTACCAGTATTCTCTCCTATGTGTCAGTCAGACCTGCTGTCAATACTGCATAAGTATTGTTGCATTTCTGTAGCAGCAACAACAGGGGCCTGTTCAGGAGGGAGAGTCCTCGCGAGCACTCGCTATGTTCACCTACTGTACACAGGGGTTTTTGGCGTGGTAGAAAACGAAGTTCGCAGTTTCTACTGACGGAACTGCTGCTACTACTACTACTACCACCACTACTACTACCACTACTACCACTACTACTCCCACTACTACTCCCACTACTACTACTCCCACTACTACTACTACAACTACCACCACCACCACCACCAGCACCACTACTACTACCACCACTACTGCTACTACTACCACCACTACTACTACCACTACTACTCCCACTACTACTACTCCCACTATTACTACTACTACAACTACCACCACCACCAGCACTACTACTACTACCACCACTACTACTACCACTACTACCACTACTACTCCCACTACTACTACTACTACTACCACTACGACCACTACTACGACCACTACTACCACAACTGCTAACACCACTACCACCACCACTACAACCACCACTACTACTACTACTACTACTACTACTACTACTACTACTACTACTACCACCACTACTACCACCACTGCTACTACCACTATCACCACTACTACTACCACTACCACTACTACTACTACTATTACCACTACCACTACTACTACCACCACCACCACCACCACCACCACTACTACTACTACCTACTACTACTACTACTACTACTACTACTACTACTACTACTACTACTACTACTACTACCACCATCACCAGCACTACTACTACTACTACCACCACCACCACCACCACTACTACTACTACTACTACTACTACTATCACCACCTCCACCACCACCACCACTACTACTACTACTACTACCACCACCACCACCATTACTACTACTACTACTACCACCCCGACCATTGCTACTACTACCACTACCACTACTACTACCACTACCACCACCACTTCTACTACTACTACTACTACTACTACTACTACTACTACTACTACTACTACTACTACTACTACTACTACTACCACCACCACCATCACCACCACCACCACCACTACTACTACTACTACTACTACTACTACTACTACTATCACCACCTCCACCACCACCACTACTACTACTACTACTACTACCACCACCACCACCATTACTACTACTACTACTACCACCCCGACCATTGCTACTACTACCACTACCACTACTACTACCACTACCACCACCACTTCTACTACTACTACTACTACTACTACTACTACTACTACTACTACTACTACTACTACTACTACTACCACCATCACCAGCACTACTACTACTACTACCACCACCACCACCACCACTACTACTACTACTACTACTACTACTATCACCACCTCCACCACCACCACTACTACTACTACTACTACTACCACCACCACCACCATTACTACTACTACTACTACCACCCCGACCATTGCTACTACTACCACTACCACTACTACTACCACTACCACCACCACTTCTACTACTACTACTACTACTACTACTACTACTACTACTACTACTACTACTACTACTACTACTACTACTACTACCACCACCACCATCACCACCACCGCCACCACTACTACTAGAGTAGCAAACGTCAACAGATCTATCCAGGTGTCGAGCACATCAAGCGATCGCCCTCATGAACATGCCTCGCGTCACGCATCTTTGAGCAACGGCAGAAATGACTCCGGCACGATTTTACGCATGGTCCTGTCCTACGCGTTCTATCCCTTTGCTGGCGGAATCCATGGCATAAAGGGGTAATAAATTACAGCACGAGATTGCACCATTAACTAACACATAATTGTAGTTGAGGGGAATCTATCAAAACACTGTCACAGTACTTAAGTTCCCCCCCCCCCTCTCTCTCTCTCTCTCTCTCTCACACACACACACACACACACACACACACACACACACACACACACACACACACACACACACACACACACACACACACACACACACACACACACACACACTATCTGGGTTATATTGTCTCTACAAAAATCTCAACAACAATATTCTTGGACAGTCTGGCTACTACAGCGAAGCAAAAAACAATGCATTTGTTTAAATTGATGTGGAGTCTTAGAAACATGAAACCTAAACTATTTTTCCGACTATATGATGCACAAGTTCAGCCTTCTTTACTGTATGCTTCAGGAACACAAACTCATAGAAAAAGCACATATGTTTGCTTGCAAACGTTTCCTAAAGGTGGACTGCAGAACGCCTAACAGCTTGGTATATGGAGAAACGGGAAGGTTTCCTCTCGCCATTAATAATGCAATGAAAGCTATCAAATACTGGCTAAAACTGACCAAAATGTCTGATGACAGGCTACCTCAGCAAGCCTACCTCATGCTAGCCAATGCAAAGATCCCAGATAAACTCTATTGGGCCAAATCAGTTGAAGATACTTTGTTTAAGGCCGGATATGCATATATCTGGAAAAGGCGGAGACATTACTACTACCGAAAGAAGCTTTCTAAAAAAAGCTGAAAATTAGGTTGCTTGAATGTAACAGGCAGACGTGGAACAGCAAAATACACGATAGCGAAAGATTCCGAATGTATAGATCCTTCAAAACTACGTTAGAATGTGAGAAGTACCTAGATTTCATGGATATATAAAAATTCAGAAATGTATTGATGCGATTTAGATGTGGAGTAAATGAGTTGCGAGGAAACAATCAGTTCGCGCACAGATATAGTGAAGACCAGCATTGCCCCTTCTGTGGTGTAATAGAAAATGAGAAACAGTTGTTGTCCCTTGTACAATGATTTACGTAACATATAGATTAAGGAATATCTCAAATGTCCTGAGGCCACTGATGCTACCTTTTTAATAAATGGACGTGGTTTTATGAAAACACGCAGGGTGGCAATGTACCTTTATTATGCCTTCCAACTACGAGATCAGTGTCTGACTTGTCCAGAACTAATCGCATAAAGCAATGCTGTCTGATTGTACATGAAAATAATGTGTCATATTATTGCTACACTTGCAGAGAATGCGGAGCTCCTGACATGGAAGCAAGTCATGTATGTACTTGTGATGGGCCGGTGGCCTGAACAATAAAGTCAGTCAGTCAGTCTCTCTCTCACACTCTCTCTCTCTCTCTCTCTCTCCCTCTCTCTCTCTCTCTCTCTCTCTCTCTCACACACACACACACACACACACACACACACTCTCTCACTCTCTCTCTCTCTCTCTCTCTCTCTCTCTCTCTCTCTCTCTCTCTCTCACACACACACACTCTCACTCTCTCTCTCTCTCTCTCTCTCTCTCTCTCTCTCTCTCTCTCTCTCTCTCCTCTCTCTCTCTCTCCTCTCTCTCTCAACTGATTCCTTCTTGTCGTGACAACTGCTATTCAGATGGGGTGTCGGCCTTTGAATAAACTCGGCCGTTCGTTTGTTCGTACGCTCGTTCGTTCTACTCTTTTTTTTCAGCAAGGTATTTTTGTTACTGGACTGTACCAAGCCGCGTGAAATTTCGAAAGCAAGTTTCGTATTTGTACAGACCTTTGCATCGTAGGTAGCGAAGTGTAATTGCTGGGTAAGCCTGATTTTGTTGAAAGTACTCTAAAAGCAGCTCGCTTTAATTGTACTGAAGCTGGCCTCCCAAAAGCGCACTGCACTTCGCATAGAAAGATAGAGGGAGTTCTTTTCCAGTTATTTCTCTACACAAGCTCGCTATGGCAAAGTGGTGATTACGTCCCTGCGTGAAAGACAGTCCCATGAAAAGTTATTGTGCTGTGCTTGAAGACCTCGCCAGAATAATTCAAGTCCACCTGTATTTGGCTCTCAGGACTCCCTGTGGATGGGAGGCAAGAACAGACCCATTGCATCGCCATACGCGCATTGTAAAAGCCAAATAACTAGGGACACAGATTTCACGTATTCTTACCATAACCAGGTCACGTGGTTTTGTAAGTAGTGGCCTGCGGTCCCTGGTAGACAGTAATCTGCATTCATTTATTCATTCGTTAATTCATTCCTTCCTTCCGCTCTATGACAGAGCACCTGGGACTGCCAACCAGACCTTCTGTTTACGTGGTCAGTGCTTGCTATCCAGTCTGCAGGTAAACCTAGATTCCAGCTCACTGCTGAGATTAGGGAAAGGGCATGTGGTACGATGCTGCAAAATTACCTGGACATGTTCAGCTATACATGCATCTATAAAACCTCTCTCTTTTCCTTCTCCTCAAATGACTGAACTGAATTAAGACGAGTTGAAATCACGTGTATTCCAGTATTAAAGGAAAAGTACTAAGTTCAATATTTATTAATACAATATCGAAGGATAATTGTATGAATACCACAGCATACTTCGAAATACTGACTATTGCAAAATAAGTGGTATGTTAAACACTTTCCGATCAAGGACACTGAGACCTATTGACCGTACTACGTCACACTATGAATGTACTACGTCACACTATGAACGTACTACGTCACACTATGAAAGTCATGTGACCTTCTCTTCTCGTTCAGTGCCGAAAGCGAGCTCACAAATCGGCTTCTAAAACAAAGTTTCCATTTTCTCAACAACATTAAAATGTATTTTAAACAAGATGTGCAGTCTGAACATATTTTCACTGCTGCCTTGCTTCTGAAAAAACTTATCACTTTTCCGTAAACCCCCCCCAAACCCCTGATATAGCTCAAAGTCTATGGGCGCGTTTGTTTGGCCCAACAGCTCGCTATTCTCCCTGAATGGCTAGTCGAGGGCGAGTGAGACGCTCTTACAGCTAGAAAAACGGCCAATCATCTCGCAAGGCGGAAGAACATCGCTGCGTCCTGGCGCCAGAGTCGGTGAAGAAGTTGCCGATAGACGAAATAACTCACGATTCAGAGATCACATCAGTTTTTCACTTCACAGAAGACACCAAAGTGTCATATCGACTGGCACGGGAACTTTTTCAACTTTTTCAATTTTGTCGAAAATGTGAGGTCTCGATTCATTTCGATCAATTCAAGGGACATAATTCATAGAGCGTACGTATACGGTGAAAGGACATAATTCATCAAGCGTACGTATACTGCAAACGATAAAAAAAATGTCGGCAGTGTCTGTCCAGAAATACCTAATACACCTACTCCTCTATATATACAAATGAACACTCGAAAAGCAAATACTTCCGTGTACGTACACTTTTCCATTCTCGAACCCTGAGAAACACATTACAGGCACTGTTCTCTCCTAACAGCAGCCCAACTCGCACTGTCTCCGCCATTTTGGCTCATCCGTGTCACTGCAGCGGGAAGGGTCGAGGGACCTCCGAACCTCCCTCGGCCTTCCGCCTTCACGGCGAGTGCGTCCTTATGAGCGAGGAACGTAGGAAATGCCTAGCCCTCGCGATTCTCTCGAGATTTTGGGCCAAACAAACGAGCCCTATATCCAGGGGTTATAGACGTTACGTCCCCTATTGCCTGAATGCCCCGTGCCTGGATTAGGGTTAGGGTTAGGTTTAGGGTTAACCCAAGTAGTCCTTGGGTTAACCCTAACCCTAACCCTAATCCAGACACGGAGCATTCAGGCAAAAGGGGCGTAACGTCCTGCACCGATATCCAGCTCAGGTTTACATTCTAATTGTGCACATCACAATAAACTCCTAACACAGAGTCGAAAGGTCGAAAGGTTACAGACCTCAGGCGGAGGCAGAAGGATGAGAACCACAAAGAAGTTTAGTCGTAACTTCGCGCATGTACTTGCATTCATGATCTAAGAAAGGCCGCTTTATTTAAGGTTGAGCTAAACTGAACGTCCGAGCTTCTCTATTCAGTACCCATGGGCGTGCTTTGTAATCAGTTCATTCACTTCTCAGCCAACGACAACGAAACTTTAGAAACGTTCTTTCCTTCTCAAGTGGAACACGAGGTAAATGTAATGAACACTCAATGAACACTGTATCGACGATTCATCCGGGGACATGAGAGTACAGAAAATAGCTTTCATTCAGTGAATAGACAGTCTGTGCCTGCATGAGCACGCCTTGACCTGTTCGGCCGCATTTTGAGAGACGTCCTACGCCAAACATTCGCCTTGGTTCAACACAGGGTCGTCATCAACATGAGCACCTGTCACGCGAACTACGCTGATAACGGATGTCGAAGATCAAGTTTGAATATTTTTGTCCTGTCGATCTGCGCAAGAATTATCCTTCTATGAACAAGAATGCCGGAATGATTTTCCTGTCAAATCACAGAACAGACATATGTTAATGTTCTATTCAGTCCAGTATATGTGATTAGACATAATTGTCTACAATCACAAATGCTTATAGAATAATGTTAGAAGTAATGTTAACAGTCAAGCATGTTCAGCAAGTTTTTATATAAAAATAAAAACAAGGAGGAGTTCATAGAGTCCAGGAATGACATGGGAATTTCGATAACTCATAATCCACTAAAGAAGTATACACGATTGCTGCAACAGGTAAGTCAGGCAGATGGCCGAGTCTTGCAGTGATTACATTTAAATACACTATAGTGCGGTTGCTCAATAAAATGTAAATCAAAACTCCAAGGAGAACGCTTGGGCGAGTCAAAGCCAGCAATTACGCTATCAACATGAGACGTGATTTTAAAATAAATCTGAGCAACGTAGAGAGACGTAACGTTCCAGTTAGCCGTCAGCACAGATACCTTTTTGAAGTATCTTCGTCTATTTCCTTGCATCAAGTGTTTCGGCGATTTCCCCCCTTTTTCTGTTCATTTATCCGCCAACAAAGAATACGCGGAGGATCGCAGACAGATTGCCATCCTGCACGCAAGCAGGCATTCCTTCATGAACGCCCCAATGCAGTAAAAATGGTAACCTCATAAAACACTTAAAACAATGTTATACAATATCATCTGTCTTTTCTATCTACTCCCTCAGCATGTGCCACTGGTTGTAACGTAGACATCCTGCATTATCCAATCCACGAAAACAAAAACAAAAAACTCGTTTGTGATTCTTGGTTGCCCTAATAGGACTTCTTGTTTGATTCCCAAGCTTTAACTACAAGCAGTTCTGTGCCATTTAAAGCTTATGCAAATTAACATCAGCGATGCCCAATATCGAACGGCACACACGTTGCCATGTTAAAACATAACATAAGAATATTACTCTGATGCCTTTCTGTGCTAGTTAGATACCTATATTTGTAATAATGCAAATCGCACAAGGTTCTTTTGCAGATGTGAAAACAGTCACATGGTGATAATATTGATGATGATGATGATGATGATGATGATGATGACGATGACGATGACGATGACGATGATGATGATGATGATGATGATGATGATGATGATGCGATGATGATGATATTCATGATGATCTTTTTGGGTCCTCAAAAGAAAAATCGTTTGGGGGCATTTTACCTCCTGTTGCTACTGTGCAGCAGCCAGTTACAAGTTTAATTCCTCAGTAGGAGAGGCAAGGCAGGTGAATTAACTTGTACAAGGATGCAATTCTGGATTTGTGCAGCTTCGAACATCGCACCTGCCAGACTGCAGGCGAGCGCATTGACCACTGGCCTAGAGCTGAGTGTCCCTGCATCATGCGTGCCCTGTGACACCTAGAGCTGAGTGTCCCTGCATCATGCGAGCCCGGTGACACCTAGAGCTGAGTGTCCCTGCATCATGCGAGCCCTACGACACCTAGAGCTGAGTGTCCTTGCATCATGCGAACCCTACGACACCTAGAGCTGAGTGTCCCTGCATCATGCGAACCCTGTGACACCTAGAGCTGAGTGTCCCTGCATCATGCGAGCCCTGTGACACCTAGAGCTGAGTGTCCCTGCATCATGCGAGCCCTGTGACACCTAGAGCTGAGTGTCCCTGCATCATGCGAGCCCTGTGACACCTAGAGCTGAAGAGTACGGTGCCTTTCTGCAGCACAGCTTTACTTGAAAGCCAAACTTCTGAATGCCAGCATTCCTTAGAGTCTGTCCTTATGGGGAAAATTGTTGACCCATGCACATTGATGAGTGATCAAGCAGAACATTGCTAAAACTGGTTGCAGTTTCGCTGGGGAAGGGGGGGGGGGGGGGAAGAGATCCTATGCACCTGCAGGCGCAGAGAGCGTGCACTGGATGCACAGCGGGGCATACCGACTGACACGATGTATGCATACGAAGCAGCAGGGGCTGTTGGCCAGTGAGCGTCGAAGGCTACAAAGACCACCTCAGAGCCTTGATGACGTAGGTTCACCTACGTCATCACCTGCCTACAATGCACCAGCGGGCTCTGGGGTCTGCAAAACGCCAACGTTTTCAATGGAGGAAGACTGCCAAAAGGGGTAAAAGAGAAATGCGGCTAGCTTTTTGCCTTAAGTGGGCCTGGCTGGGTATCTGCTCCTACTGTCCCTCCAGCCATTTAGGCCCAATCATGGTACAAAACCCCCACGTCAGGGTCTGTAAGGGAATGTTATGAGTAGAGATGGAGAATGGAATGGCTTCATAATAAGGTCTTTGTTGTCCCTATCAGCATACGCGTAGAGGTAAATCACCGCTAAGGGTGGCGGGTAAGATGTAATTGGACAGGTGAGCAGTGTGACGAGAGAATACAGAAAAAGAATATGTGCGCGCGCGCGCGCGTAGGTGTAGGTGTGTGTGTAGGTGTGTGTGTAGGTGTGTGTGTGTGTGTGTGTGTGTGTGTGTGTGAGAGAGAGAGAGAGAGAGAGAGAGAGAGAGAGAGAGAGAGAGAGA
>JAWQFJ010027456.1:52500-80000 GCA_034096865.1 Theodoxus fluviatilis | reverse complement strand
TAGGAATGAACATGCTTTGGAAAGCCAGTGGCCATTCCCAGACGGAGAAAGTGGACGTGCGCTCAAAGGAGAGCAACCACAGAATCCAAGCTCAGGGTAAGGCGTTGTAAAGTTTTACGCGACCCACAAAGAGCATGACTGCTTTGATTTTCGTTCATTTGTATACAGACTCCAGCAAGCTTCCACGACTTCCTTTCTTCCAGTACAAGAGAGATCTGTCTTGCTGAATCACCTTCTGCTCCTGGCAGTTGCTATCGGATGGCAAAGTTTTGATACGACCCCGTCACATCCACTGTTCGCGTGTCTTTGCCTCTCCAAGAACGTTCACGTACATGAAGCCACCGCGCTGTATGGAGTTCTCCGTGAGTTGGAACTACATGATTCACACTCGTGACAGCCTATGTTTCAAAGAAGACGTTCCCATTTTGTGCTTTGAGGGCTGCTGCTTGCATTTGCCCTTTGCGGAAAGGTCTCCGTGTGAAAATATTTCGGCAGGTCGATCTGAGCGAGTTATTTGTGAATGAAATGAAAAGAAGTCAGGTGAACCCGAATTGATGACATGTCATTTTCATGTGACCGAGCACATTGTAGACTTGAATGTGTGCATTACTTCCTCATATAACTACTTTCCTGAATGTTTTCCGATATGGATAAGCAAGACCCGTCAAAAGTGTGGATGATACAAGGAGACCACGTGATCTTTGCAGAGTCTACACGAAGTGATGGAAGATGACACGTAACTTTCTAATACAAGAGTGATGGCAACGCAAATGTATTCGATTAAAGCTGTGCATACTTCCCAGCCAGAGAGGAGAGTGAATTTCTGTGTGCTATTGTTGTCGTCATCCTTCTCGACACCGTGGTAGTCGTCGTCATTGCTGTATTTCTCATCACTAGTGGAGGAGGCAAGCGTTGCTGTATAGCTCGATTTGCCAAGTGCTGCAAAGATGGAACACAAGCGCAACCGTAGCCCTCCATCTGCAGGAGACAGTCCATGAGCCCACAGAGCTCTCCCTCGGTTGCAGAAGTCCTGATGCTTTGTGAGTATTTGTTACGGAGGCTGGTCAGTAAAACTGGGCGAAGTGCTGGTCAATACACGTGGGTGTCAAACAGACGTACACAATACACATTCCACCGTTTGTGGACAGGCGGCTGCAAGATGCGAGACGTGATAAATGTCCGTGGATTGCTGCTTTTTTCGAGATATGAAAAACAGACGAGAGAGACAAAGGAGAGAATAGCTATCCGAGTTCAAAGACTGGCTCAGCGTGTAAAAGAGAGCCATTTTGGGGGGGGGGGGGAGGGTCCACGCTCGCAGGCCTTCCCCTCCGAAGATCCTCTCTCCAATACTCCTCCGGGTACGCAAACACCCGAAACTCTCTCAGGTGAAGGGCGAGGTGTTATCCATGCTGCGTGTGGAGATATTCGCGGCCGTGGGGGAAAATCTCTCATACCACTCACATCGTTGGAGTTGTCCTTGTTGAAAGTTAGCTGACCTTGAGATTCGAGTCCTCTGATTCGTGGCAAGCAGATTTTTTACAAGTTCTTTCCTGACTAGGAGAGGTGAATGAGGAATAATTCTTCCATCTCAGGAACACCCCCTTCATTCCGGACTTTACGAGGGCCACCCCTTCGAGTCACCAAGAAATGAGGCCTATCCGCCAGTCAGCATCTGCCATGTCATCGGCGTACAAAGCAGCCCACGTTCTGTTGTGCTCTTCCGCTGATCCCCGGAGCCTGGCAGGTCACCACCGAGAAGACTGAGCAAGCAGACAATGCCGCCAGGATTTCAGTCATCCTGGGCGTGGTGCCAAGCTCACTAATTGTCCGAGATATAGTCACCTCATAGGGCGTCTCACTGACACTCTCCTCATCTCTCTCGCAGAGGTAAGCCATATATTTGACAGAGGAAGCCACTTCTACTGAGGTGACGCTTTGTTTTCACCCCGAAGATCAATCACCCCGTCACACTCCTCATCTCTCTCGCAGAGGCAGCCATAGAGTTGACAGAGGAAGCCACTTCTACTGAGGTGACGCTTTGTTTTCACCCCGAAGATCAATCAGCCCGTCACATATAGGACTTCACCACCTTAGGATACCCACGAGGTACGTCATGTCAATGTGCGTGAAGATGTTTGCACGGAATGCTTTCACGAAACGAACGTTTCTTGAATTCCTTAACAGAATGGTAGAGGTACACAGCAGCAGCAACAGCAAACAACCTCAGTGTTACTGCATACAGCTTCCAATGCCTTAAAAGGTCCACGGGAAGAGTTGGACAAGGCGGGAAACTAGGGTGGAAACAGGAAGGGAGTAGTTGTTTCCTGCTGGGACCGCTGTAAGCCATGTTTACATTATCAAGCCAAGCTTTTGCCACGACCTGCTTTGTGGGTCGGGGATAAGTGCACCCCAACCGAGCCCTCCACGCAGTTTGTGCAAGCTGAAGGACAGTGGACATGAGGTCATGTCCTGCTCGTGCTCCTGCCATTGGCAGCAATTTGGGTGGTCAGTGGTCTCACCTGTAACGAAAAGCATCTCACACTTATCACGCATTCCTCTAAAGTGTGCATGCAGCCTGTGTACACCCAGAGGCCACCGATTTTCCCTTCACTGGCTTTTGATTGTGTGGGATGCCCAGTTAGCCGATTCCGTCACCCTCAGCAAGTCATCATGCAACCCACCCAGAAAGTCCTACGACCCAGCTCGTATATTAATATGAAACAGGTTTTAGAATTCCTGGATCCATCCACAAGATAGCGTGACATCGCCTGAGAACTCATTGTAAGTTTGTGTTTTGAGGTAGGTAGCCCTAGTAATGTATCATGAGCGAAGATTTCTGCATAAGCGACTCCCTGCCCTCTTTATCAGCTGGAGCGACTGGCTGATGAACTTTTGGGTCCTACTCCTGTAGCTCAGCCAGGGGCGGCCCCAAGTAACCAAAACGAGGCTACCAGAGTGCATATTAGTTAAGACGTTGCAGTCCATCGGAATGTGTTTTTGTACGGACTATGTCAACGATGGTTGTGTTTAGTAATAGCTCAGACACCACCAGACTATTAAAAAACATATATGAGAATTTAATCTTCACACACTAATCATATTTTAAAACAAGCACGCCACAAACAGGATGAAATGAAACTTAAACCAAAGTCATTAACAAAGATACACAATTACACACCTTTCAACAGCATAAAACTTTCATTTGACGAAAAGAATTTTACAATTGCAAACATTCACACACACACACACACACACACACACACACACACACACACACACACACACACACACACACACACACACACACACACACACACACACACACACACACACACGCACACTCCTTTCAAGACCGTCGGGGGGGGAGTCTTGGTGCCATAGAGCAGGCAGGAGGCCGATTCCTGGTCACTCATGACCACAGCGAACGTAGCTGTGGCAGCGCTGACACCAAATGGCAACCAGGACACCACCAGCAGGCGAGGCCTGCCACAGCTTCCGTGTCCCCCGAGCGTCGGTGTCCTCCACATCCCTAACCAATAAATATCAAAGAATAATATCGGATCCAAAGAAATACAATGTAGAATCAAATTAATATGTGGATGCAGACTCAATTTAATATGTAGATGCAGACTTAAATTACGATGTCGACGCAGACTTTAATTAATATGTAGATGCAGACTTAAATTACGATGTCGACGCAGACATAAAATACAATGTAGACGCAGACGTTAATTAATATGTAGACGAAGACTCAAATTAATATGTAGACACTGATTTAAATTACAATGTAGACCTCAAATCACGATACAGAGGCAGGCTCATATTAAGATATAGACACAAAAACAAGGCGCAGACTTAAATGAAGAGCTAGACGCAACACAATGTAAAAAGCCACACAGCTCTTAGAGAAGTACCGCCCCCTTAAGTGAAACAAGACCCCTTCGAGATAGATTTCCGCGCGGTAAATAGAGTGGAAGAGAAACGTTATTGTTCTGCAGCAGAGAGTATTGACCATTACGGGTATAAAGCACGTGCAACACGCACCAAAAAGTACGTCCGAGATTTCCCGCGCAAACCTTACTTCAGCAAGAGAAGTGCAGAGTATTTTACTCAGCCAAATATTTCTAATAGTCTGATGGATAGATGTTTTACGGCCTATCGAACCTTGTAAAGCAAATGAGCGCAACAATTTGACTAAACGCAAAAAATAAACCAATGAGGATCCTAGTTTTATGCCACTTACGAGCATAGTAAGGAAAAGCGGTGGGACAGCTCTTAACTCCAACACAAGAGGAAGAAAACTCTATTACCAAAACCACCCAAACGAGCCCCAAATGTAAATGAACACGTTTGAGTCGTGACAGATTCTCCAGACACCTGACTGACACTCACAAGATGTGTGCTATGTGACATCACGAATGGTTAGAATGTTCCAGAGCTTCAACAAGGAAGTCATGTGTCTGATATCATCCGGAGAATAGAAAGTAATCAATTTTCCTCTGACGACATCATCTGACGTTCAACAGTGACATCAGAGGGCAGGAATGTAAGAGTTTTACCCGACAGCGGTTCTGTTCTCATTGCTGCGTTCGAGCGGTTGGATTTCAGTGTTGGTAAACTTCAACAACCATCGACTGGTGCGCAAAAAATCATGCCGAAAACTGCGTCTAAGAACGACAATTTTATTTTGTGTAAGCCTGGGTTCTTTTGTTCCGTTACGAATGAAATCGTTTTGGCGAATCCGATGTGATCTTCTGAAAGAGTTTGACAGCTGCTGTCCAGACAAGCGCTTCAAGGTGTACAGATAACACACACGCGCAGATGCTCGTCTGGCTATTTAGGAATCACGGCAGAGACACTGAAGATTTCCATAGGTCAGGACGTGATACTTCGACAGCCAGGTGAGATAACTGCAGAATACGGCGCCTGCGAGTCTTCCATAAATGAGAGACCCGACCTTCACAGGCGGACATGAAAAATGGTTCATAACTGGCTTTCTTTGACAGTGGTCGTTGTCTTGGAGCTTCTCTTCATGTTACACTTTATAGGAGCGAAAGGAGACAAAAACACGACACATTTTGCATCTGGGGATCTACGCTGTGCAGAAGTCAACAAAATAAACGTGGCGAACGAGTCCATCGTGTGGCGTCTGAGGATTTCTTTAATCGTCGTGTGCGTCATCTCCCTCATCGCGAACAGCCTGTCTTTCCTGGTTTGGCAGGAGAAGGCCAACGTGTCGAGCGGATTCTTTCTGAGCGTCGTGACAATGTACGACTTCACCCACGACCTCTTCGTGCTCCTTTCAACAGCGCTGAGTCTCTGCCGAGACTGTTTCCCCCCCAACACCGAATACATTGTTCTTAGTTTCGCTTCATTCGCATTTCACGGAATGACATTTACCTATCTTGCCATGGTGATCGACAGAAACCATGGCATTCTGCATATTCGCACTCGCGATCCAAGACGACTACACCGCGCCAAGGTTGTGAGCGCGATGATAGGTTTTGGGCTGCTTCCCTTCAGCGTCACGGAAATCCTCTTCCTGGCCATTTATGGCCTGGGAGATGAAGTTACCGTGGCGTATCGCAAGTTCTACGTGTTTGCGTTTCGCATCTTTCCATGGGCCGTGACAATCACATGCAACTTAAGTTTGCTTAAAACGTTGAGATCCATTCAGAATAGAGCCAATCACAGCTTCCTCAATCAGTACGGAACTGGAATCACAGCTACGATCGTCATCTCCACCTGTTTGTCCTTCATCCACTATCCCACAGCTCAGATTTATTGCCTGGTAAATCTTTTTCTTAATGACGGCTGCCTGGATGACGTAGCCTGGTATGTGATCCACATCCTACAGGTTACAGTCCACACAATGAACTTCATTATATACTTGTCCTTAGTAAACATGTTTCGGGAATCTCTCCTCCAACGCCTCCTGCGAAGATCGACCTGTGAACAAATCAGCCATACCCCGAAGAGCACAGCGCATATGATTGCTTTCACCCCGAACTGCGATCCGAACAGGCAACATCACACAACTGCAACTTCCGGAGGTCACTCAGTTTCCGTCTGTGAGGGGACTGCCGACAGAAAGACCACCCTCGGAATACTGCTTCCTCCCCCAGCCAGCAGGGAACATTCCATCCGTACGACGCCTTCCTCGCACAGCAGCCAGCATGAGGACACACACGGGGGAGATAAAGACACAGCAGTAAATGTCATCCATAGCTTCTCATCACGTCGGTCTTAGCGTAGGTATGAACATGCTTTGGAAAGACAGTGGCCATTCCCAGACGGAGAAAGTGGACGTGCGCTCAGAGGAGAGCAAGCAAAGAACCCAAGCTCAGAGTAAGGCGTTGTAAAGTTTTACGCGACCCACAAAGAGCATGACTGCTTTGATTTTCGTTCATTTGTATACAGACTCCAGCAAGCTTCCACGACTTCCTTCCTTCCAGTACAAGAGAGATCTGTCTTGCCTGAATCACCTTCTGCTCCTGGCAGTTGCTATCGGATGGCAAAGTTTTGATACGACCCCGTCACATCCACTGCTCGCGTGTTTTCGCCTCTCCAACAAACGTTCATGTACAAGAAGCCACAGTGCTGTGTAGAGTTCTCCGTGAGTTGGAACTACATGATTCACACTCGTGACAGCCAATGTTTCAAAGAAGACGTTCCTGTTTTGTGCTTTGAGAGCTGCTGCTTGCACGTGCTCTTTGTGGAAAGGTCTCCGTGTGAAAATATTTCGGCAGGTCGATCTGAACGACAGTTTTTTGTGAATAAAATGAGAAGAAGTCAGAATTGATGACATGTCATTTTCATGTGACCGAGCACATTGTAGACTTGAATGTGTGTATTATTTCCCTCATAGAACTACTATCCTGAATGTTTTCCGATATGGATAAGCAAGACCCGTTAATAGTGTGCATGATACAAGGAGACCAGGTGATCTTTACAGAGTCTACACGAGGTGATGGATGATGACACGTAACTTTCTAATACAAGAGTGATGGCAACGCAAATGTATTCGATTAAAGCTGTGCATACTTCCCAGCCAGAGAGGAGAGTGAATTTCTGTGTGCTATTGTTGTCGTCATCCTTCTCGACACCGTGGTAGTCGTCGTCATTGCTGTATTTCTCATCACTAGTGGAGGAGGGAAGCGTTGCTGTATAGATCAATTTGCCAAGTGCTGCAAAGATGGAACACAAGCACAACCGTAGCCCTCCATCTAGCAGAGACACAGTCCGGTAGCCCACAGAGCTCCCTCGGTTGCAGAAGTCCTGATGCTTTGTGAGTATCTGTTGCAGAGCTGGGCGAAGTGCTAGTCAATACACGTGGGTGTCAAAAAGACGTATAAAATTCACTTCCACCATTTGTCGACAGGCAGCTGTAAGAAAGCGAGACATAATAAATGACCGTGGATTGCTGCCTTTTTCGAGATATGAGAAACAGACAATGGAGATGAACAAGAGAATAGTTATCTGAGTTCAAAGACTATCTCCGCACTTTTCCTGTTGCGGATTCGAGATATTCACGCAACGGATCGTTCAATCGGCTGACGTTAAGATTAATGTGTGTATTAGAGAAAAGTGAATTCACTCTTCAGAGCAATGAAAACTCTATAACTCCCGCTTGACATAAAATCCAACAGCTCTAACTATCTCCTCTGATCGCCACGTTACCAGAATGACCTGAAGGCTTTCATTACAAGCGACTGACCACGTGTTGAATCTGAACGACAACTAAGAACACGACGCAATCAAGCTTTGAAAGTAATCAAGCTGTGTAGTAGAAACGTCAGGAAGTGCTAGAAAACTACGGCGTAAGAATTTTACCTCAGCAGGGTGTAGGAAAGGTCAGTCTTAGGACCATTGACCATTGATGACGGTTTCGTGAAGAGCACGCAGAAATCCAAGGAACCGCTTGCCAAGGTTCAGGTCACGTGACGGGACTTGCAGGGTGTAGTGGCTTCCTTCAGTGCTAAGCACGTCAGTGTTCGGGAGCCCCTGCATGGAATTCTAAACCGTTAATACGAAATTATCTCCTGTAAAGTTTCATCTCTGAGTTAGACATTGTGATTTTACAGGAAAATGAACAGCAAAATCTACCCTAGCGGAGCCGAAACAAATCCATGAAGCTGTTGACTTAAAAACCGATCTATTAGTATTAGACTCCCAATAACTTCACGACTGCAACAGAGCAGTAATGGTATTCTCATACGTATACATTTAAATGTAGGAAATTGTTTGTTGTTTTAATGTTGCACACTGTGACAAAATCAATGACAAAACAGCTGGATTCACCCATTTTAACCCTTGTGCATGACAACGCTTTTCTTTAACATCGCATGTTCATTCACTCGAAATAACCTGTCCAATAAGCGATATCGGATAAGCAAACATACACTCTAAAAGCATCTACAACAAAAAGTATGCACTGGGCTTGCAAAATCCACCCAGGCATGCGTTTGAAACGACATAGATGTACGGAAATCCTAAAAGAACCCGACTAAATTGTGAGGGTCATTTTGGAAAATCAACACATGTAGCTTTGGCACATTCGTCTCCGACCTGGTCGCATGCTCCTTAGGGAGCTGAGAAGGCGTTGGTATGACAATACGAACAGACAGCTGACCAGGAGTAAAATTATACGGTTTAAGCACCCATGTATTGGCGTAAAGACGCAATATAAAAAGCCATCTTTACCTTTACATTTCAGGCTACTAACTTATTACCATATATAAGGCTATACATGTTGTGACATCTGGGGCGGGTTTTCTATGGCGCTGATACGCTAGGAAAGCTATCCGCAAGGTTCCTTTAAAAAAAGTGACATCTGTAATTATACAGGAGTTGGGTATTAAAATTGGGACGAAAAGAATAGGCGGTGTATTGTTTTTAAAATTAATTCATTACAAGAACTGATTGCCTGGGCTTTGCTTATGATTACAGGCATTACGTCAAAGGATACCAGAAACATGTTTGGATTGCTTTCCTAGCATATTACAGTCTCAGAAAACCCGCCTTGATCCTTATCACACGCTCGTTCGCATGATTGAGGTTGTGTCCCTTAACTCTTAAGTTCCTGTAGGGTCTTTCTCCACCCTTGGCGGCATTCATATTCCACCCCCTCCTCTCATCTAATGCTACTCTTCATAGATTAACTCTTAAGTCCCTGTAATGTTGACTTACAGTTTAATTGCCTGTCTCGCCAAAAAGCTCTGAAAAGTAGAGGAGTGTGAAACAGGAACACCAGTCAAGGATGGAGAAAAGTGCTGCAGGGACATGAGTTAATTAACGACGATGCGCGCATGTGCAGAAATAAAGTTCCTCTTTCTCCAACATGGAATCCATGTTGACTCTGTCAGTGTGCGCGCTGAATCCCGTATAATCGTCAGACAAAAACGGCCATCGACAGTCAACATGGCGTCAGGAGTGAACCCCAGAGAAGTGAACGTCACATGACGCAGTGCGAGAACCGCGCAGATGGTGGAAGCAGTGCAAAATGGCAATGACGCCTCCGTCAGAGCTCATCCTCGCGGAGCCTGCCACATGCCCAGCATGGAGAGAACGCTTCTCCTCGCTGCTCAACTCAACAACAAAGATGGAACGAGAAGGGCAAAGCCCATGCGACTCAAATGCTTGACCTTGACCTTTCCATGACCTTGACCTTCAGGGGACCCTCAAGGTCAAGGTCAAACAACTACACCTAGCAATGACATCATACACTAAGAAATGCTTTACACATTTTTCCTACCAAAATACATGTGACCTTGAGCCAAGGTCAAGGTCATCCAAGGTCATGCAACACAAACCTGTTAATTCAAGACTTAGGAAGCACAACGGTGCTTATTGGCACTTTCTACCATGAGTTCACTACCCCATTTTGGTCACATTTCATAAGGGTCAAAGTGACCTTGACCTTGATGATATGTGACCAAATGTGTCTCATGATACAAGTATAACATGCCCCCCACATAATTATTAAGTTTGAAACAGTTATCTTCCATCGTTCAGTGTCAAGGTCACGTCAAAATATGTATACAATCCAGATTTGAAGAGCTCCTGTGACCTTGATCTTGAAGCAAGGTCAATCAAACTGGTATAAAAAGATAGGGCTTACGTAGCCCTATATACCATATATAGGTCAGGTATCCAATCTCAAACACTTCCGATAACATTGGGAAAATGAGAAAAATGGTTGTTTTTTTTAAACATTTACGGCCCCTGAGACCTTGAAGCAAGGTCACGTCACGATGTATGTTTTTGTTTGCCTAGTCATCATACACCATCATGCCAAATTGTGTGCTGATAGACTTAATAGTCTCTGAGAAAAAATCCAACGTTAAAGTTTTTTACATACGACAGGACGCCCGGACTCCCGGGCGCTCGGACGCCCGGACTCCCGGGCGCTCGGACGCCCGGACGGACGACACGGGTGACCTAGTATGAAAGTATAGCATGTGTACTACAATGTTATGAAGTTTGGAAGAGTTATCTTCCATAGTTCAGGGTCAAGGTCACTTCAAAATATGTATACAATCCAACTTTAAAGAGCTCCTGTGACCTTCACCTTGAAGCAAGGTCAAGTCACGATGTATGTTTTTGTACGCCTTGTCATCCTACATTATCATGCCAAATTCGGTGTTGATAGACTTAATAGTCTTTGAGAAAAATCCAACGTTAAAGTATTTTACGGATTACAGGACGCCCGGACGGACAACACGGGTGAACTAGTATGAAAGTATAACATGTGTAATACAATGTTATGAAGTTTGGAAGAGTTCAGGGTCAGGGTCACTTCCAAATTTATATACAATCAAACTTTACAGAGCTCCTGTGACTTTGACCTTAAAGCAAGGTCAATCAAACTGGTATCAAAATATAGGGCTTACTTTGCCCTATATACCATATATAGGTCAGGTCGCCCGGACGCCCGGACGCCCGGACGCCCGGACGGACGAAACGGATGAACACATAGACTCACTTTTGCTTTGCATGTGAGTCAAAAATCCAGGTCAGTGCTCCCCTGTAGGCTATGGGTTCAGAAGCAGACACTATTTTCGCTCAGATCCTGTTTGATGAAGAAAATGGGAAAAATACTTTGATGTCGTAGAGAAGAAATTTGATGAACACTTCATTCACAAGAGAAACGTGATTTATGCGAGATCAACAGACGAGATCAAAGAGCGAGCGAAAGGAATTATGAGTGAGCTTGCAGAACATGCTGAGGTTGCTGAGAAGGAGGAAAACCATTAGAGACAGCCCTTTGCTAGCGATGCGTGACAAAGAAATCTACGAAAAACTTCATGCTGGCCTTGCCCTGCGTTAAGCAATCACGACAGCCAGACAGCGCGAACAGTTGAATTGAGACAGAGCAACAGAGAGGGTTTCAGCTACTTCACTCAGAGTGGACGGAGCACTACGCAGTGAAGTCAAAGGGAAGAGGGAGCTAGAGCGAACCCGAAATCAATGCCAGAGCTACTAGTCTCTTGTAGCAACTGTGGTAGTCTCCTGTAGACACTGTGGTAGTCTCCTGTAGCAACTGTGATTGTCTCCTGTAGCAACTGTGGTATTCTCCTGTAGCAAATGTGGTAGTTTGCTGTAGCAACTGTGGTATTCTCCTGTAGCAACTGTTGGCAAGTCTTTGGTTGATTTTTAGGTCGACACTGGGAAGTCTTTGTGATTACATTGCCAAGAGCGTTCACACCAGGATACTTTTGTAACTACACTGCCAAGAGTGCCCACACTAGAAAACATTTGTAATGGCATTGCCAAGCGTGCACACTTCTGGAAACCTTTGTAATGGCATTGCCAAGAGTGCCCACACCAGAAAATGTGTAACTACACTGCCAAGAGTGCTCACACCAAGCAACCTTTGTAACTATACTGGCAAGAGTGCTCACACCAGGGAACCTTTATAATGACATTGCCAAGAGTGCCCACTTCAGGAAACCGTTATAATAGCATTGCCAAGAGTGCCCACCTCTGGAAACTTTGGTATGTACACTGCCAAGAGTGCTCACACCAGGAAACCTTTATAACGGCATTGCCAAGAGTGCCCACTTTAGGAAACCTCTGTAATGGCATTGCCAAGAGGGCGCATACAAGGAAACATTTGTAATGGCATTGCCAAAAGTGCCCACATCAGGAAACCTTCGTAACTACACTGCCAAGCGTGCACACACCACGAAACCTTTGTAATGGCATTGCCAATAGTGCCCACATCAGGGAACCTTTGTAACGGCATTGCCAATAGTGTCCACACCACGAAACCTTTGTAATGGCATGCCAATAGTGCCCACACAAGGAAACATTTATAACTACACTGCCAAGAGTGCCCACACCAAGAAACCTTTGTAATGTCATTGCCAATAGTGCCCACACCAGGAAACATTTGTAATGGCATTGCCAATAGTGCCCACACCAGGAAACATTTATAACTACACTGCCAAGAGTGCCCACACCTCGAAACCTTTGTAATGGCATTGCCAAGAGTGCCCACACCAGAAAACCTTTGTCGTGGCATTGCTAAGATTGCCCACACCAGGAAACATTTGTAACGGCATGCCAAGAGTGCCCACACCAGGAAACATTTGTAACTACACTGCCAATAGTGCCCACACCAGGAAACCTTTGTAACTACACTGCCAATAGTGCCCACATCAGAAAAAGTTTGTAATGGCATTGCCGAGAGTGCCCACACCAGGAAACCCTTGTAACTACACTGCAAAAAGTGCCCACACCAGGAAACCTTTGTAATGGCATTGCCAAGAGTGCCCACACCAACAAACCTTTGTAATGGCATTGCCAAGAGTGCACACACCAACAAACATTTGTAATAGCAATGCGAAGAGTGCCCACATCAGGAAACCTTTGTAATGGCATTGCTAAGAGTGCCCACATCAGGAAACCCTTGTAACTACACTGCCAAGTGAGCTCACACCAGGAAACCTTTGTAACTACACTGCCAAGTGTGCTCACACCAGGAAACCTTTGTAATGGCATTGCCGAGAGTGCCCACACCAGGAAACCTTTGTAATGGCATTGCCGAGAGTGCCCACACCAGGAAACCTTTGTACCTACACTGCCAATAGTGCCCACACCAGGAAACCTTTGTAATGACATTGCCAAGAGTGATCACATCAGGAAACCCTTGTAACTACACTGCAAAAAGTGCCCACACCAGGAAACCTTTGTAATGGCATTGCCAAGAGTGCCCACACTAGGAAACCTTTGTAATGGCATTGCCAAGAGTGCCCACATCAGGAAACCTTTATAACTACACTGCCAAGAGTGCTCACACCAGGAAACCTTTGTAATGACATTGCTAAGAGTGCTCACACCAGGAAACCTTTGTAATGGCATTGCCGAGAGTGCCCACACCAGGAAACCTTTGTAATGACATTGCTAAGAGTGCTCACACCAGGAAACCTTTGTAATGGCATTGCCAAGAGTGCCCACACCAGGAAACCTTTGTAATGGCATTGCCAAGAGTGCCCACACCAGGAAACCTTTGTAACTACACTGCCAATAGTGCCCACACCAAGAAACCTTTGTAAATACACTGACAATAGTGATCACACCAGGAAACCTTTGTAATGGCATTGCCAAGAGTGATCACATCAGGAAACCTTTGTAACTACACTGCCAAGAGTGCTCACACCAGGAAACATTTGTAACTACACTGCCAAGAGTGCCCACACCAGGAAACCTTTGTAACTACACTGCCAAGAGTGCTCACACCAGGAAACCTTTGTAACTACACTGCCAATAGTGCCCACACCAGGAAAACTTTGTAACTACACTGCCAATAGTGCCCACATCAGGAAAAGTTTGTAATGGCATTGCCGAGAGTGCCCACACCAGGAAACCTTTGTAACTACACTGCAAAAAGTGCCCACACCAGGAAACCTTTGTAACTACACTGCCAATAGTGCCCACACCAGGAAACCTTTGTAACTACACTGCCAAGAGTGCCCACACCAGGAAACCTCTGTAATGGCATTGCCAAGAGTGCCCACACCAGAAAACCTTTGTAATGGCATTGTCAAGAGTGCACACACCAGGAAACATTTGTAATGGCATTGCCAAGAGTGCCCACACCAGGAAACCTTTGTAAATACACTGCCCATAGTGCCCACACCAGGAAACCTTTGTAACTACACTGCCAATAGTGCCCACATCAGGAAAAGTTTGTAATGGCATTGCCGAGAGTGCCCACACCAGGAAACCTTTGTAACTACACTGCCAATAGTGCCCACACCAACAAACCTTTGTAATGGCATTGCCAAGAGTGCTCACACCAGGAAACCTTTGTAACTACACTGCCAAGAGTGCCCACACCAGGAAACCTTTGTAACTACACTGCCAAGAGTGCCCACACCAGGAAACCTTTGTAACTACACTGCCAAGAGTGCCCACACCAGGAAACCTTTGTAATGGCATTGCCAAGAGTGCCCACACCAGGAAACCTTTGTAATGGCATTGCCAAGAGTGCCCACACCAGGAAACATCTGTAATGGCATTGCCAAGAGTGCCCACACCAGGAAACCTTTGTAACTACACTGCCAAGAGTGCCCACACCAGGAAACCTTTGTAACTACACTGCCAATAGTGCCCACATCAGGAAAAGTTTGTAATGGCATTGCCGAGAGTGCCCACACCAGGAAACCTTTGTAACTACACTGCCAAGAGTGCCCACACCAGGAAACCTTTGTAATGGCATTGCCAAGAGTGCTCACACCAGGAAACCTTTGTAACTACACTGCCAAGAGTGCCCACACCAGGAAACCTTTGTAACTACACTGCCAAGAGTGCCCACACCAAGAAACCTTTGTAATGGCATTGCCGAGAGTGCCCACACAGGAAACCTTTGTAATGGCATTGCCAAGAGTGCCCACACCAGGAAACATTTGTAACTACACTGCCAATAGTGCCCACACCAGGAAACCTTTGTAACTACACTGCCAATAGTGCCCACATCAGGAAAAGTTTGTAATGGCATTGCAGAGAGTGCCCACACCAGGAAATCCTTGTAACTACACTGCAAAAAGTGCCCACACCAGGAAACCTTTGTAATGGCATTGCCGAGAGTGCTAACACCAGAAAACATTTGTAAGGGCATTGCCAAGAGTGCCCACATCAGGACACCTTTATAACTACACTGCCAAGAGTGCTCACACCAGGAAACATTTGTAATGACATTGCTAAGAGTGCTCACACCAGGAAACCCTTGTAACTACACTGCCAAGAGTTCTCACACCAGGAAACCTTTGTAATGGCATTGCCGAGAGTGCCCACACCAGGAAACATTTGTAATGGCATTGTCGAGAGTGCCCACATCAGGAAACGTTTGTAACTACACTGCCAATAGTGCCCACACCAGGAAACCTTTGTAATGGCATTGCCAATAGTGCCCACACCAGGAAACCTTTGTAACTACACTGCCAATAGTGCCCACACCAGGAAACCTTTGTCATGGCATTGCTAAGAGTGCTCACACCAGGGAACCTTTGTAATGGCATTGCCGAGAGTGCCCACACCAGGAAACCTTTGTAACTGCACTGCCAAGAGTGCCCACACCAGGAAACCTTTGTAATGGCATTGCCAAGAGTACTCACACCAGGAAACGTTTGTAATGACTGCCAAAAGTGCCCACACCAGGAAACCTTTGTAACTACACTGCCAATAGTGCCCACACCAGGAAACCTTTGTAACTACACTGCCAATAGTGCCCACATTAGGAAAATTTTGTAATGGCATTTCCAAGAGTGATCACATCAGGAAACCCTTGTAATGGCATTGCCAAGAGTGCCCACACCAGGAAACCTTTGTAATGGCATTGCCAAGAGTGCCCACACCAGGAAACCTTTGTAACTACACTGCCAATAGTGCCCACACCAGAAAACCTTTGTAACTACACTGCCAATAGTGCCCACACTAGGAAACCTTTGTAATGGCATTGCCAAGAGTGATCACATCAGGAAACCCTTGTAATGGCATTGCTGAGAGTGCCCACACCAGGAAACCCTGGTAATGGCATTGCCGAGAGTGTCCACACCAGGAAACCTTTGTAACTGCACTGCCAAGAGTGCCCACACCAGGAAACCTTTGTAATGGCATTGCCAAGAGTACTCACACCAGGAAACCTTTGTAATGGCATTGCCAAGAGTGCTCACACCAGGAAACCCTTGTAACTACACTGCCAAGAGTGCTCACACCAGGAAACCTTTGTAATGGCATTTTCGAGAGTGCCCACACCAGGAAACCTTTGTAATGGCATTGCCAAGAGTGATCACACCAGGAAACCTTTGTAATGGCATTGCCAAGAGTGTCCGCTTCAGGAAACCTTTGTAATGGCATTGCCAAGAGTGCTCACACCAAGAAACCTTTGTAATGGCATTGCCAAGAGTGCTCACACCAGGAAACCTTTGTAATGGCATTGCCAAGAGTGCGCACACCACGAAACCTGTGTAATGGTACTGCCAAGAGTGCTCACACCAGGAAACCTTTGTAATGGCATTGCCAAGAGTGCTCACACCAAGAAACCTTTGTCAGGACATTACCAAGAGCATCCTTACCGAAGCAGACCTCCCCAGAGAACATGTGCTTCTGTTCCTGCATGGCTAACGTGCACTTGGTCCCGTGAGTCAACAGGGCTGGCGTGCAGGAGAGTCCGACTGTGGTGCTATCGGCCCTCATCTTTTTCAACGCACGTCTATGGACCATCCTTGCGACCACGGTCGAGTGTGGACGGTCGACGCTGCCTCTGCAGAAAGAACATACGTTCTTATAAAGACAAGTGAAGTGATTATTTGGCAGAAGAGAACATACAAGACTCAATTATGGTCAGTTCCATGTGAACATTGTCGTTTAGCTCCAATGAGCTCGAGAGCTACCTCATCATCGAAATATATTCAACTACTTTATATTCTTTCCACTTAATTTCTATGGACTCGGAACGAAATCTTTCGTGTCTATTTTCAGACTGCCCGACAGGAATCGGAGGCCTATTGCTGGCTCCTGCAAGCGAGGTTATTGGAGGGTTATTTGGGCCCATAGCTTTCGGCAGGTCTGCGCCTATCGGGCCAGTAAGATATCGGGTTCTCCTGCACGCCAGCCCTGAAACGTAGGCCATGTACCGACGACTAGCTTCGTGGAGAGCTCGTTATTGGCACCTCGTCTGTGGAAATGCAGACAGACAGACATGCAGACAGGCAGACAGACAGACAGACAGACAGACAGACAGACAGACAGACAGACAGACAGACAGACAGACAGACAGACAGACAGACAGACAGACAGACAGACAGACAGACAGGTATGCAGGCATGCACAGGCAGGCAGACATAAAGACACAAGACAGAGATAGAGAAAGTGACAGGCAGACAGGCAGAAAGACAGGCACGCAAGCATGCAGGCATGCACAGGTAGGCAAACAGAAGGACACAAGGCAGACACAGAAACATTGACAGGCAGACAGACAGTAATGCAGAGAGACAGGCACGCAGGCAGGCAGAAAGAATACAGACAGATAGACATACATACAGGCAGACAGGCAGGCAGGCAGGAAGGCTGGCTGGTAGGCAGACAGATAGACACAAGGACACAAGACAGACACAGAGACAGTGACAGGCAGATAGACAGGCAGGCAGACAGGTACGCAGGCAGGCAGAAAGACAGATATACATAACGGCACAAGACAGAGTCAGGGACAGTGACAGGCAGACAGATAGACAGGCAGAGAGAAAGGCAGGCAGGCAACGAATCAGACAGGCAGGCAGGAAGACAGACAGACATACAGGCAGGCAGGCAGGCAGGCACACAGGCAGGTAGGCCTTGACTGTTTCTAACTGCACTGCCTCACAGTTCATCTACAGATGTGAGGAACATGACCGTTGTCTTTGTAGCAGCCCTCACAATTCTGGAAAGAACTCTTTTGTGCTGCGTTTGCTATTGAATAATGATATATGCTACTCACAGATCTCCCCGGACTTCGCATCATATTGATTAGTATCATACTCAACATTGTTGTCCCGTGAGTTAATCACGCAGTTCACCCACGATGAAACGTCTTCTTTTTAAGAATTTTAGCAGTGGGAATAACAGAAAATTAATATATTGTGTTTGTTAAATACTGTTTTGATCGCAAAACATGTCTACGAACATCTGCACAATGCACAACATTATGACCTGATGGCGTGTTTAGCGCAGGTTGAGAACACGAAAAAGACCAGGAGGATGGGAGGTGCACGGGCTAAATGGAGAGAAATGATACTGAGGATGAGGCACGTGGTACAGAATGTCATGAATGAAATGCGTCTGATAAGACAGTCGTCACCACATTTTACATAACAAATTGTAACGTTTTCCTTCTTTCTCGAAATTGTTCATCGAAGTCACGCGAACCGGATTCCGTAGGCTGGCGTCGGGAGCCGAAGAGTTCCGTAAAGAACCGAAGAGTTCCGTAAAGAGCCGAGGAGTTCCGTAAAGAGCCGAGGAGCGAGGCCTCTTTAATTCCCTTTGAAAACTGGACTGCTGCCTACGGGACGTCTGGCGGCTCATCGAGGCGGTTGACACCGGTCATGCAACCTTGGCAGCAAACTGGAAAACAACAGGATTGAGTCGTGTCAGCAGCTTCTCATCGTGTTTGAAAATTCTGAAAGAAGGTGAGTTGCGTTGTGCCGTGCAGGAATAGGCCTTGTTTTCCTGACCCATTCTGATGTATAGAGGTATGAACGTCTGCAACATTGTCGTTCTCTTTCATGCAGGTTCACGGTCAGACACATTCTGATGCTGTATCCAGATCCTCGTTCACACAGAAGCTCACTAAAGAGAACCATCTTATATATATATATATATATATATATATATATATATATATATATATATATATATATATATAAATAAAATGGCTACAGCTCTATACTTGTCTCACAAACAAACAAGAAGGGCAAAGCCCATACGACTCACATGCTTGACCTTGACATTTACATGACCTTGACCTTCAGGTGACCCTGAAGGTCAAGGTCAAACAACTACACCTAGCAATGACATCATACACTAAGAAATGCTTTACACATTTTCCTACCAAAATACATGTGGCCTTGACCCAAGGTCAAGGTCATCCAAGGTCATGCAACACAAAGCTGTTAATTCAAGACATAGGAAGCACAATGGTGCTTATTGGCACTTTCTACCATGAGATATGGTCATTTTTAGTGGTTCACTACCCCAATTTGGTCACCTTTCATAAGGGTCAAAGTGACCTTGACCTTGATGATATGTGACCAAATGTGTCTTATGATGAAAGTATAACATGTGTCCCACATAATTATTAAGTTTGGAAGAGTTATCTTTCATAGTTCAGGGTCACGGTCACTTCAAAATATGTATACAATCCAACTTTGAAGAGCTCCTGTGACCTTGACCTTGAAACAAAGTCAACCAAACTGATATCAAAAGATAGGGCTTACTTTGTCCTATATACCATATATAGGGCAGGTATCCAATCTCAAAAACTTATGAGAAAATTGAGAAAATGTGAAAAATGGCTGTTTTTTAGACAATATTTATGGCCCCTGCGACCTTGACCTTAAAGCAAGGTCAAGTCACCATGTATGTTTTTTGAGGCCTTGTCATCATACACCATTATGCCAAATTGGGTGTTGATAGACTTAATAGTCTCCGAGAAAAATCCAACGTTAAAGTTTTTGGACGCCCGGACGCCCGGACCGGACGCCCGGACGGACGAAAAGGGTGAGTACATAGACTCACTTTTGTTTCGCATGTGAGTCAAAAAGCAATGGCTGTATACAGCACACACAAATGGATGGGAAGAAATGGCTGTATACAGCACACACAAATGGATGAGAAGCAATGGCTGTATAGAGCACACACAAATGGATGAGAAGCAATGGCTGTATAGAGCACACACAAATGGATGAGAAGCAATGGCTGTATACAGCACACACAAATGGATGAGAAGCAATGGCTGTATACAGCACACACAAATGGATGAGAAGCAATGGCTGTATAGAGCACACACAAATGGATGAGAAGCAACGGCTGTATAGAGCACACACAAATGGATGAGAAGCAATGGCTGAATAGAGCACACACTAATGGATGAGAAGCAATGGCTGTATACAGCACACACAAATGGATGAGAAGCAATGGCTATATACAGCACACACAAATGGATGAGAAGCAATGGCTGTATACAGCACACACAAATGGACGAGAAGCAATGGTTGTATACAGTCACACAAATGGATGAGAAGCAATGGCTGTATACAGCACACACAAATGGATGAGAAGCGTATGAATTTTTCCTCAGCAGGGTGTAGGAAAGGTCAGTCTTAGGACCATTGACCATTGATGACGGTTTCGTGAAGAGCACGCTGAAACCCAAGGAACCGCTTGCCAAGGTTCAGGTCACGTGACGGGACTTGCAGGGTGTAGTGGCTTCTTTCAGTGCTAAGCACGTCAGTTTTCGGGAGCCCCTGCATGGAATTCTAAACCGTTAATACGAAATTATCTCCTGTAAAGTTTCATCTTTGAGTTAGACATTGTAATTTTACAGGAAAATGAACAACAAAAACCTAGAACTACTTCTACTGAATAAAGAATAAGGCAAGCGTCTCAACACAGGTTGGTGTCCTGAATGTCAGTCATCGGACTCGCAGTTGGGGCAGACGAATGTCGGCAGTCCTTCCGTTCACTCCTCGTGAGCCCAGTGACGACAGCACTGGCACTCCACCCAGACCTCCCGTGGCCTGGTGCTGCTGTAAGGCTCACAGCAGATGATGCAGGGCCAGTCCTCCTCTTCGTCAGTCGTTTCCTCAGCTTCTTGTCGACTTTTCTTTGCTCTCTTTCCAGCCTTGGCCTGGTTTTTCTGTTCTCCTTTCTGCTTCTTCTGATTCTTGAGGGCATGATTTCCTACCATGGCGTCTTTGTAGGGCGATGACGTCAGGACTGCCGCAGATTCTGTTTTTCGAGATCTTGGCCTCTTTCCTGCCAGCTTTGGAACGGGGGACACTGTTTGAATGATCTTCCTAATCTCCTGATCAGACGTCGATGGAGTTGGCTGGGGTAGAGGTGGGAGGGATGATACATCTTCAGTGGGAGTGTCAACAGATTGTCTGATCAAAGCCTCGCCTTCCACAGGAGAACCGTCATCTGGACTGGCTGCAGTGAGAGATGGGCTGGGAAGGGATAAGTCTTCATTGGAGTCTGCCGCTCTTTCCATTGACTGAGGATCAGAGGGTCTTGTCTCTTGCTCGTCCGTGACCAAGGCCCCTTCAGAGTCAGCATCAGTGAAGACGTTGGGGTCAAAAGGCCAGATGCCACAAGTCTAGAAGTCATGGACTGCTCTTTCAGGCAAAGCTGTTCTCAGGAGCGCCTTACCGGATAAACCAGCCAGATCGTAGATCGTGATCCTCCGCCCTGAATTAGTCACCATCCAATAATCAGCTTCAGCATTGAAGGCGCTCTTCAGGGGCTTGAAGTAGGTCCTATCTAGAGGCTGCATCTTGTGAGTGCTGTGAGGGGGCAAGGTGAGCAGTTCGATGCCGTTATCACGGCAAAATTCAATGGCGGCCAGAGTTTTGTGGCTGTGGTGACCATCCAGCAAAATGATGTGCGGGTCTTGGCGGGAGCAGCCAGTGAATCTTGTGAAGTGTCGGAGCCATGTCAGGAAGAGCTCCGAGTCAGTCCGTCCGCTCGGATTTGCAAACCCAACAGCTTGTTGTGGTGCCTCTTTCATCAGCATGTCAGTCATTCTTTTCCTCGGAAAAATATACATTGGTGGCAGGAAGACTCCAGCTGCATTGCAGGCACAGGCGAGTGTCACCAGTTCTCCACGTTCAGCACTCGTCACCTTGCCCACTTGACGTGTCCCCTGTGACGCCAGTATTTTGCCTGGCTTCTGGACTGTTGTCAGCCCCGTCTCGTCCATGTTCCATATTCTTGATGGTGAATATTTGGGACTTTCCAAGCATCCTCTGTACAGGTCAAATTTTTTTGAACCTGCGGTTTGTTGAAGCCTACAGTGCGCGCAATGCTTGTTCATTGAGGCTGTCGGATGCTCAGGTCATGACGAGTAAGGAAGCCTTGTATCCAGTCCTTCCCTGCCATCCGTGATTCCTTGTTGAACGGCTTTCTCAGCTACGTCAAATGCAAGACGTTGCACGTCTCGGATCCTGAGCCCGTATAAACGTTTTTCCATTTCCAGCACATGGAACTTCAGCTGTGACTCCACGCTGGATGGAAGTGCAGAGCGATATCTACCTAAATTCAGTGTTCCAGGTTCGGCCACTTGTTGATCCCTGTGACGTCGAAGAGTACGTGCAGGAACACCGAACTCTTTGCTGACACGAATCAGGGGCACCCCTTCTGTGACGGCTTTCAGCGCTAGCGCTAAGTTTCCTTGACCATACTTGCCCCGCTCGGTCTTTCTGTCGTAGTTTCTCACCATTTTCTCTGCAAAAGTATATAAAACTCTGTCAGATTTACTTAGGTTTTTCTTTGCGTAAATTGAAGAACTCTGATTATCGAGTATATCATGTCTCTCTCTGCCTGCCTGTCTGTCTATTTGTCTGTCTGTCTGTCTGTCTGTGTCTGTCTGTCTGTCTGTCTGTCTATCTGTCTGTCTGTCTGTCTCTCTCTCTCTCTCTCTCTCTCTCTCTCTCTCTCTCACAACACTCACACACACACACACACACACACACACACACACACACACACACAAGAAGATATATACACGAACGCACACGCATATTCTCACTGTCATTGAGTTGAAAACAAGGAAAGGGCTTATAGACTGGAACAACGGGGCAAGAGGCCTACCCTGGGCATCTTGCCCCAATTAGGGGATGGGCGTCTTGCCCCAGGCTGACCGATTGTGTGTACACGTGGAATTTGGCGGGGAAGTGGACGCAGAATGTGGTTCCACCAGCACTAGCTTGAAGCTGAGACATTCTACTTTCAGTTAAATACAAAGCTTCTTCGTTTCATTTGCGATGCAGATAATATTACTGAATAGTAGGAAACGGTGAAATTACTAAAAACAAAGAGGAAATAAACAAATAATTATGAAAAACTTGCCTTTTGGTCTGGATACTTCTCTGTCGTAGTCACAGCGTCTGCGTACGAGAGGAAGCTAGCAACGCATCATACATCTCTCTGCGTCACGTGATCTGAGACATTGCGAGGGCGGGCGTTTGTCCCCACATGGGCGTTTTACTCCATGCTACCTTCCGGTGGCACAGAAGTGCTGCTTGGGGCCTGCTGTGTGAGTGCTACTGGAGCAGGCTGTGTGAGTGCTACTGGAGCAGGCCCCGAAAGCACAAATACCACAGTAATATCCAGCTGACGAGGGAGGTATCTAGACAGCGAAAGCTGTATGATTATCTCAGGAGGCGCGGAAGATGTGGTTGCTGTCGATGACGTCACGTTTCATTGCGTGTGACGTGACCCTTCAGTCTGTGGCTCTAGACAAGAAAGAACTAGGTGACTTGTCACTGAAAAAAGAGCATATGCGGTTGTTGGGTCTCCGGGATACAGTTTGTCAGTCCACACGAACCACCGTCTAACAGCATCGCCGAAAACTGTTGTCGTCGACAAACAACGACAGACGAGAAATGTGCTTTGTCTAAGTTTGTCTGTGAGAATCGTTCTTGAAAATGATTTCACACCATCACCACGACAACGCTTCGTGCCACGTTTGTTTGAGATTTCCTCTGAGCAGTGCAAGTGCTTTCCAGCGTGGCTGACCTATTGTGTGGAAGAGAAAAGAGTAAAATGGGTAAGGCTGTGGAAGACTCCGGCTTAGTTCCACACGATCGCCCTCTCTCCCACGGAGTTTTTGCAGCTGTTCGTGGTGATTGCCGCATAGAGGAATAGTGGGGGAACAAACCTCACTCTTGACTACTTGCGATTCCAACATCCAGCATGCCCTGAGGAGCCTTCCTACGTCGGAGATCTTGGAAGTTATACACGTTGGACAATGTTTCGCTTCAAGTTGATTTTCATAGGATTTGCCCTCATTGCCAAGTTCCAACGCGCCTTTGTACGAGCAGAAACTCTGGACATCCTGTCGGACGAACGCGTTTGTGCTCGCATGCTGGCTGATGATGGAGACAAACTCCTACAGCGCTGGTACGTTTCCATCTTCTTGCTTTGTCTCTGCACTTTTGCCATACCGCTGGACGTATTGTCTGCTTTGGGTTGGGGAAGCAAATTCTACACCACCACTGGGATACTTCTGACCGTTATTTCCATCTATGATATGTTTCACTCCATCTTAATCTTACTGTCCACGGCCATCAACTTGTCACAGAGAAATTATCCTGACGTCATAGTGACCATCCTGCGAGGCCTTAGAGGGTACGCTTTTCACGGCACGACCTTCACCCAGCTTGTGCTTGCTATTGACAGATACTTGAGAATCGCCAAACTCCGGAAAGACAACTTGGCACGAGCACAACGTATCAAGCTCCTGTGTGCTCTCCAGGCAGGTATCTTAGGATTTTTCACCATCGTTTACATGACCCTTAGCATGCATTATAAACGATCAGCCGCCATAGTGACGAACTTCTACAGGTTTCTCATCATTGCGTTCCGTTTATCTCCGTGGGCCGTGGCACTGATCTTCAACTCTCTACTTCTGAGAGTCTTGAGGAATTTTGAGCATCACTCCGAGCATTCTTTCCTTACCCAGCACGGTCCTGGCATCATCTCCAGCATCGTTATCTCTACCGTCTCATCCTTCATCGCCTATCCCATCGCTCACATCTACCTCCTGGTCAACCTCATCATCGTAGAGCACTGCGAGAACTCCGTGGCCACCCTGGTCATTCACTTCCTGCAGATTCTTCCTCATCCCATCAACTTCATTGTCTACACCGTCTTCGCCGAGAACTTTCGAGAGTATCTTCTCAGGCACCTGGGCACTGGTAATATGCAGGGAGTTCCACAAGAGGACGTTCGTGACAAGTGCAGCACGTATATTATCCGGGCGGACGATCGGCCTCTGCCTGGGAGAAGCCTGACGGATGGCCAAAACTGCGACATCGCCGTGCCTGCCACGACGTTATCAAGCCTGGAGGTCAGGGCGTTGTCAAGCCTGGGGGACAGGACGTTGTCAAGCCTGGGGGACAGATTCGGTTCCACTCAGGTCGAGGAGAAAGATCTGTCGATGGAGCTTGAGAGAGACGAACGCTGATCTAAAACGGAAGATCCCCCCACCCCTTTCAGAATATGTTCAGTCTGCCGAGTTGGTTTTCTTCAAGCGTTACTTTCCCCACCAGTCATCTGTGAGCTATTCAGGATGTAATATGCACACCGAAAGACGTGGTATTTGTATGACTTGAATTCTGCAATTCTTACTTTTCCAAGTGGCATTTGGAGCATGAAAAGAATCTGCGCTCAAATCGTCTTTGATGACGTATGTTGTACGTTGAAGCAGAAACTCCATAATCCGATTTACGGGGAAGAATCTGCTGTTCATTCCTTTGAAGATTTGCATAGTTTATTTGGCCAACGTCTGTGCACAGAGAACGACCAGGTAATCGAGCAAAAGGCATGTATGGAAATATCATGCCCGAATCAGTCATGTCCTGTAGTGGCAAACTTTGGAAGCA
Organism: Theodoxus fluviatilis; assembly: GCA_034096865.1. Lineage (NCBI taxonomy): Eukaryota > Metazoa > Mollusca > Gastropoda > Cycloneritida > Neritidae > Theodoxus > Theodoxus fluviatilis. The sequence goes on along the minus strand of JAWQFJ010027456.1, from coordinate 54,357 downwards.
AAGTGTCTACGTATGAAGAGTTCTGAACATACATTTTGATCATCGGTGTTCGTACTCTATTTGCCCTTGCTAACTACGAGATGGACATTCGTACAAATCCACGAAGGTAATACGCTTTTTACTAACGGAGTTTCTGAGCTCAGTTTCTTAGTATGTGAACGTATTCAGCCCATCTTAAAGTTAAAGACAATGTCTCCTCTCCCCCCCCCCCCCTTACTATTCACATTTACGAGTAAATATAGCCCTGTTGTTGTGTACCGTGTCAAAGTGATTGTTCATCCTGGCATATAAAAAAGGCAATTCACTTCATAAGGGAAATTTGGCTTTTTGATTACCTTACATGAAAATATCTTCTATTTTAAAATCGCAGCCGTTCTTGTAATATCTGGCCCGAAAACGCATGTTGTTTACTTTAAAAGTGTACTGGAATAGTGAAAATATACAAAACTAGATGGCACTCTAGCGCAAACATCCACTGCAGACGCCCCAATTTCTCTTCCATCACCTGGACAACTAATTCAGGCAGGATGTTAAAACGCCGTGCTAGCAGGCCTGACTCTACGAAGTTTATTTCATTTTTAGTGGCTGAAAACAACATCTACGTGTGAAAAGCATACACCGGCGACATCAATAGGTTGATGTCATCAACTTAGTCATGATTAATAAAAGTTCTCTATTTGAACCGAATTCCCTACGAGAAAACAGACAAAGTCCAAAATTTGATGGATTCTTTGGTAGGTGAAACCCTAACCACCCAATATATTTAATTGTGATTAGTTTAGAACTTTTGAGTTATTTTGCTGAATAAGTAACTAACAAACCGAGGTAAAACATTACCTCCTTGACGGAAGTAACTACAGAACTCTCTGAGGGCGCAAATACACAACTTCTCTTTCATGGTGTATATAATTCAGGCAGGATGTTCAGCTAGTCAGGCCTGATACTACGACGTTTAGTTCATTTTAGCACCTGTTAGCAGTGACTGAGTGCAGAGCGTAAACGCTGGCGTCATCAGAAGTTTGACGTCATCAGTTTTGTGATGCACAATACAACTTGTCTTTGTCAAGTTTTAGCTTCCTATTCAAATTTTCACAAAAACCTCCAAAATGTAAAGGATGGTTTCTTGGGTAACACTCTTATCGTCCATCAAATTTTATCAGAATGCTTTTTGAACTTTTAAAAAGTTATTTTGCCGATTAACAAACTAAGTGGGGAAAAACTTATTGCCGGAAAATATGACTGACACAATAATTATAACCCAGCTGTTTGTATGGACCGAAACATTTTACTAGGAAAAAAATATTAAAAGAACGCTTCATTTTCCCAATCTCCTTTTCAAGATATTTTGGGCGACGATGTGCCTGTATTCTCATCGACATTGTCATCCGTGTTGACAACATCATCAATGTACACCTCTTGGTCATCGTCATCGGCCCTGCAGAAAACCAATGACGTTTTCGGTGACTGCCACAGACATAGAAAATAGAGAACGGTGATGTTATCAGTGACTACCATAGGCATAGAAAATAGAGAACGGTGATGTTATCAGTGACTACCATAGGCATAGAAAATAGAGAACGGTGATGATGCGCGCATAATGCGTAGACAAAACCAAGTGATAAACTCGTACGCGAAACCAAGTGATAAACATGATAACACGACACCATAGGCATAGAAAATAGAGAACGGTGATGTTATCAGTGACTACCATAGGCATAGAAAATAGAGAACGGTGATGTTATCAGTGACTACCATAGACATAGAAAATAGAGAACGGTGCTGTTATCAGTGACTACCATAGGCATAGAAAATAAAGAACGGCGATGTTATCAGTGACTACCATAGGCATATAAAATA
>JAWQFJ010027456.1:30000-40000 GCA_034096865.1 Theodoxus fluviatilis | reverse complement strand
AAGAGATTGATATGAACATCCTACACGAATAATCTGACCTTTTATTTCGTCTGTTTTTCCTTACCTACGCGTGAGAGAGAGACAAACTAGTTATTGCCTGCGGCATTTGTAGACGCTTTGTCAGAACTCCAGGGGACATTTCGGGATCACGGATTGAGAATCTGCCTGGCAATCCATGTTCTATATTTTCCTGTCTAAGTAGTGTGCAGTAAATTGTCTCACGGCATGAAAGAGGTTCTCAGAGAGAGGACCCATCAGAATGAAAATCGTTAACTGAGAATGCTTCGTACTGAAATAACATTCTGTCGACCTGCACGCCCGTTTTTCTATCCTGAAGCAATGTTATAGGAATGCAACGCTATTTCCAGAAACATTATAATCGGCTGTTCGGAATGTTTGTCAGAGAATACTGCTGTGAGGTTAATGTCAAAGGACACACAATTCTGGCATTGGCAACTTTTCTTTTGTGCAGAAAGGTAGGTTCACTGGTTCACAATATACAGGGAGTATGGAGCATACATTGGTAGAAAAATGTCACTGTGGCTGTCTCTCTTTGGATTTGGAGAACTAACCACAGGTCCTGGTCCTCGCATCACTCGGACCTTAAGACACCCCTCGGTGGCACATAGGTGGTGTTAGAGCTGGCTATGTGAATGCACTGGAGCAGGCTTCGAATGCATGAAAACGACAGCATTTCTGCTGTTGAGGAAGTATGTTGGCGACATAAGCTGTGTGGTGAAGGTGTGCAGGTGTCTCCCTCTTGTAAAGAGTTGCCAAACGATGCGTCGCCGTATCAGCTAGCGGCTGCAAAAAAAAAAAACCAACCCTTGCTTTGGAGCAAATCGGTTCATTAAAAAAATCTAATTCAGCTGACAGATGAGACAGGAATTAAAAAAGACATAATAAGTAACATCAAGGGCAGCGTGGATTCAGGTTCAGCATGTTCTAAGCCAAGAAAGTGTTGTCCAGCAAACTCGACAGCAAGGTGAAAGCTGTCGGGGCCACTCTGACAGCATGATGGATGGGCGTCGAGGGCATGCTGCTTGTATGTGTGTGAGCAGGGGCGTGACTGTTGATGTATCGCTTCAAATCTATTGGGAGCCATTAGCTCGATGAACTCAGGAGCGAGGAATATGAATTAGTACTCGATTCACTGCCTTGGAAGCTCTCGGGACAATTGCAATGCTATTACTGCGACAAATGAACAGAATGAAAGCGTCTGAAACTGAAACCTTTTCTTCTATGAGTTCTGCGGATAGAAATGGATTGAACACCTTGTGTCCATTTATCATTATGGTCCGTGTATCAAGGCAGATGCAGACATTAACTCGAGCAGAGAAACTACAGGCTCTCTAGAAAACCACGTAGGGGTTTACTTTCCTGAAGAAAAAAAGGTCATACGAAACTTCGTATCGCACAGCAGTGCCACAATTTGTAGGAGCAACGCAGCTCTGAATAGCTCGATATGTCTTTTATCTTCGTGTTCACGATCCTCTCACGGCAAACTTCCTGCTACTTTTATAGGAGAGAGAAAGACATGTTGTCAGCAACGGCAAGATTTAGGGAATATTAAAACCTTGCGATGGGATCTTTGTTTTATTTCAAGAATAGCTTCAGTCGTATGGTCTTTCGAATATTGTGTTGGAACTGGCTGATATGTTCCAAAGAAAAAAGTGCAAAAGTGCAGAAGTACGGTGGAAACCTAGCGAAGCCTGAGGCACTTCAGATTTGGAATGTGGGTCACGGAAAACAGCTTCCTCATCCGGCACCTCAAAGAAAGACAATCCGCCCAAAACTGCTACTTGCATGTGAGTCAACACCTGCCCCGTGCGTCAACGACAGAAAGAAGGTTATCGTTTGCTCAGTTATGGAAGGCTGTCATATTTCATGACAAAAAAACAAGATACATTATTCTAGATGTTTCAGACGAAAAGGGGCCTAATTTTCGTAATCGGAAACTACAGTAAAATTGAAACCCTTTTTGGTGAAATGAAGGAGGTCAGTTTTGCCCGTTAGTCTCTCATTCCGCTTACATATTGCCAGCAATGTACCTCATTTAACGAATACCGCCTTTTTATCAGGCGGGTGTGAGTGATAAGCATCGAAACGACGCACTCAACCGTAACTTTTGCTCATCGGCTATGTTTATCAACACATCACCTCAGACATACTTAGAACCAAAACAACGTGCTTCCTATTTTGAATTTCTATCTTCTGTTTTATTTCCGAGTGGTGGAGGGGTTGGCCTGGACGAACATACGGGTATGTTTCTCATAACACACTATCGACTTTGTCAGCTTAGCCCCACAGCCCGCTTTGATGGCTGAACAGACAGCACATCCTTGTATACCACTGTTTACGAAACTGATTCGCGTCTATTCTTGACACGAAAAGAAATGTGAAAGTCCACCTTGGTATTTTCAGCTGAATGGGAGAAATAGTTGATCAGAAAGTGGTACCCAGCTTAATCTGTTGCAATAATTTGTCAAAATACTTTATTCTCACCCGTAACTCCTACACTTTCGCTCTTATCTTTATTTAAGCAAATTTGTTCTCTCTCTCTCTCCTCTCTTGGTGTGCCTAAATCAACTCGCCATGACGGGGGAAAAGTATCGAACACTTTTAGTCCACAACCTTTACTCGTGGACAGACATGGGCGGACCTGATTACCGTGTCTACAAAGGGCAGAGGAGCTCAAGCGAGATAATAAGAAAACACTCATCTTGCGAGGCAGACCAGCGGAAAATACCAGGGCCCGGAGGAGCCACAGGTCAGCGTAGTGGATGGCTCTCTCCTTCCCAGGGCTCATGCCTTCAAAGAGCGATTTCTATTTGGTCTCGTGACAGATCCCGCACCTCGATGGTTGAACGTGTGTTCGACAGCAATAACACTGAGATATTGGGCACCTGAAAGCTTCCGTTTGTAAAACTCTGGCTCGGGGTCCTGATCTCTAAGCCTACGGGACCAAGCCTGCGATTCCTATTGCACTGACAGCTGCCTTGAGATTTCTCCTGCCTCGCATCAAGACCTAATGAAATCCTTGTAACAGCTGTAGAACACACGTCACTTGTAACAGCTGTAGAACACAAGTCACTTGTAACAGCTGTAGAACACACGTCACTTGTAACAGCTGTAGAACACCCGTCACTTGTAACAGCTGTAGAACACATGTCGACATTGGTCCCTCAAAGACGTTGGTTGCAGTGCTGGCATGCAGTGAGATTGTGTCATCTCCGTGGCCTTTCCTTACAGATGTGTATCGAGCGGGGACCCAAACAGACCTTGAACCTTAGAGGCAGTTACATTACTCTCGATTTACAAGGGTGGACAGGCACATTATTTATGTCTGGCATACTAGAATGAATACTTTTGCCAATTGTGATGTGGTTACATTTCAAACCATTCCGATTCCTGACCCAACTCCTAGCCAGAAATTTCATACTCTCTGTCTCCAAATTCCAGTCTTACTCCCAACCTTCAATCTCGTTCCAAAAGTACGAACCCATATCAGCCCAAAATGTCAACAGTCTATTAAAGTCTACTTCAGTTCTCCCCCATGTCCTTGCCTCTTCCTTCATTCTTCATCTACGACTGCATCAAGCCTGACGAAAATCCATACAAAGTGATTTACAAACTTCGCCTTTGTTTCAGACCACTGAGTTATTTTGGATCTTATGCACACAACGTGAAACCTTTTCGAGCAGGTACTGTTTTATGTGCGTTTGTTGCTGTCAAAACATGTCTGGGGAATGTCCAGAAGGCGATTGCACTGACAAAAAGCTTGAACACCGTTAAAAATCTGAGGAACGGGGATAAAATAGCATTCAGGAAGGAGACACTTTCGTCAGCAACAAAAGATAAACAATCTCCTGGGAGGTGCCTGGTAAAGAACGTTCTGGGTGTCTCACGGAGCCACAGCGAGGCCACAGTGGCGTCTGCTTCGACCGTGCAATCAATCTCGGGCAATCACTTCCCCTGTCAATTATTCCACTCCCGGGGGAGTCCGTAACTCGGGTTAATGCTAGAGAGAGGCGACCAGTCTGGAGCGTGGCTGCTGGTTTGTTTTGCTGCTTCTCGAAGGTTTTGACATCAAGTTCTGCCGTAGCCAAAAAGGCACCACTCCTCTGTCCTCCTCAGCTTCTCCACACGCGCCTCAGCCGCAGATTCGCATGGACTCCCTTTCGCAAGGATGCCTTCTATTATTGAAATTCGACCAAACTCAATGTTTATTCATACAAGGAGGTCTCCACCTAAGAGTCGTTGCCCATGTTTCAATGAAATTCTGTTGCTTTGCCATTGGCCACGTAACAATGAATCTCTTTACACGACTTCCACTGCCGGTTAAAGACATACCGCCGGATTCCCGAAGACGAAACAAAACTGCTCAAAAAGAGGTGTAGGTATCCCTGGTTCCATGACGGATAAAACGTTTCGGGTATAGACCTTTCTCATTTTGACAAGCAGCAAAAGCGAGAGTCAAGAAATAGGCAACTGCGGTTAAAAAAAGTCCAGTAATACAGATTTTTAAAAAGTGTTCATATCTAAATTACAGGTCATCAATACTGCAATTGCACACGCCGCCACGTGCCCACCCCCCCCCCCCCCCCAACCCCACCCCCCACCCCCTCCTCCCCCAAAATAAAAGTGTCATCTTTACATTAGTCAATTCCGCGCAGATCCATTCAGAGTAAAGCAATCTATGTACAAAATCTCGCTTGACATGCACTAAATCTACTCACCCAGTGCAGGCTGAGCTATTAAAAGGCAAGAGTCTACGAGAAGAAATAACTGCCATTTCTTCCAAAAACGTAGCCTGACATCCTTTAGAAATACTCAGACACACATCTCATTTCTTATCCACATTTGATGTCTTACTCAGCGTCTCCTCATGGTTGTAGTTGCTTGTTAGACTGCGACGAACTCTTTGCAATGGAGAGCCCATCCAAGATGGCTCGTGTTACCGCAAACACCACAGCATCTCTATAAAAAAGATCCACCAGTCGATATTTGATATGAAACAACGGCGACGATCAGTGAGAATGACTAGAAACTCATTTTTCTCAGGTTCCGAACCAGAACCGAAACCTTGCAGAAAACAGACAGATTCAATATTTAGGTATCAGGCTAGGACAGAACCAGCGACCATCCGGCAGTGCCTCTCAGGTCCGTCAGAAAAGTTGACCACACTGCTAATTTTTCAACAATCCGTATTTCAAACAAGAGATCTCTTCCCACAAATCTGACAGTAGATGCCTTCCTGAATCGAAAACAGACCACGTGTGTGAAAGCTCTCGGGTGGCTCCAGGCAAGTTGATGGTGAATAGTGAAAGCACTATGCCCGGTGTCGTGGTCTGTGATCTGTCGCTTGAAAAAAATCTACGGTTCCCAAGCTTGTTCTTTGTGCTGCAGAATATATGACAACTATCATGCATTCATTCCTAATCCATCCTCTAGTCGAAAGAAAAATCTCAAGCGGAACAGAAATGCAAACGCAGGGAGCCAACACAAATTTAAAAAAAGAAGAGAGGAAGTTAGAAGGAAAAACTGAATGGAGCCATTTGAAACATCGATCATAATCGCAGATTCTCTCTGGAAAAACGTTGCCCTGATGGATACAGAGCGACAAGCACGTAACCTTGATCGAAAGGAGAGTGGACGGAGGCAGCACGGGGAGGGGTGGGGGGATTAAAGGGGGGGAGGATGGGGGACGATTGATGGGGTCGGGGATGGTGCTTCGTTGACAGTTCCCGCGGTCATCACATATTCTGCGACCGCTTGGCTTTGATCGGGGTCCTGCGTTTGCTCTTCGTGACATGGCGGTTATCTCTCGTCTGCAGTCACGCCGCGCCCGCGCTGTGGACACCCAGACACACTCGTGGGCGCCGTGGACACCCAGTCACACTGATGGGCGCCGTCGACAAAGTGTTCATAACACCCCAACTCTGGCAGCACAAGTTTGGCAAAATCGAATGTCGAAAGCTGCAGGCAGAGGACCATAAACAGATTAATGGCTTGTTTGACTTATTTTCCGTTTATGTTTGCGTACAACTGTCAGGACACAACCTCCGCCGCGGGTTTCGTTTGCGAAGCAAACCGCGGAGTCATGATTGTGCCATGCAAACCGCGCGGCAAATCGACAAAGCTGTCTGTTCAGTTTTCCCTCGCGTGAGCGATTCCCGCTTTGTTTCTGATCGGTAGATCAGGACGCGACCACTGTTGTAATTAAAGCAGCAATTACGGCTACAAAGGCAGAACTCAAACCTACAATCGGAAATGAGATTTATGGAAAATGATTGGGAACAGTTAGATCAATATGGAAGAGAGTAAGCACATACAATCCCTACATCAGGTTTAGGCCGAAGTCGGGGATTTTGGGTAAAAGAATGCACGAAAAGAGATAAAATCTCTGTTCACGCTGTTTGTGAGTGATGACTTTCAGGCACTTCGAAACGCAATTGTTCGGAATGTGAATCAGTCAAGTTTACAATAAGTTGTTTCAATTGACACCGACGCTGGGAAATTATTCTACAGAATCTACATGTCATTTGCCAAAGTTAATTTTTACCAATTTACATGTTGACAGAGAGAATTATTCAAGAAAATCTGCAACTAAAACTATCGGATCAATGTCATGAATCCTTCGTGTCATTAATGAGATTTATTTAAGGGGATCTACATGACGACTTACCACGGTGCCTTCATGAATTTGCATGTCCTGGAACAGGCTCAAACCAGTCCATCTCCATTCCATTTACAGCGTCAACTCCGAAAATTTGCATTTCATGCGTACGTCTGCTAGGTCGTTCACTGCCAGGCAGACGACATGGCGTGGTTGCTTTCACGCAGTGCAGTGACTCAACTCCTTAGCGACAACATCTCACCAGGTGGATCAGTGCAATTTCCTTCCCCTTGGAAAGCCTGACCTTCACAACAGTTTCCACCTCACAGATGCTTGCTGCTCTGGTAGCGTCTCCGTAGTTTTGTGTCTCGATTACCCTCCAGGATTGTAAGGGTTGTCGTTTCCTGCTGTTTTCTGACAGGTTTGGCCAAGAGGTAGATCGGCGGGATTTTCCTGATAAGATTTCACAGAAAGTCAAATTTCGTTAAATCCACGTTTAGGTTACACTACTTTTTCCTGATGCCCTGCAAAACTGTTTAATACCTGATTAAAAATATCATTTTGTGCCGTTTTCGTAAAGGTCAAAGTCTAGTCTAGCCTAGAAATTCTCTCCTCAGGTTTGTTTAACAGAAGATATATATATATATACACACACACACACACACACACACATATATATATATATATATATATATATATATATATATATATATATATATATATATATATATATAAAATGATAAATTCTCATGAAACCCCACTTCTCCTGGTTACTGGGAACTTTGGCCGTCATGCATACACCTTTGAAGATGTTCATTAAAAAAGAATGTTCAGTCGGGGGCGAAACAGACTGGCCCCAGCGCAAAGTAAAATCTGCAGAATCTGATCATTGCCGACCGCTGGCGCTAATCTCGCCACTGCTGACGCTAACGTTTTCATTGCTATAAAAACTGGGAGTCTCAAAGTGAGCAGTGGTATGCCATCTGCGAAGGTCTTCCACACTGTTTTGTATCGGACTCTTTCCCGGGAAATTCTCTGGCAGCGTTGAACCAGCGGTCGGCTGTAATTGCGTTCCACTGCAACAATGTGACATTAGTTGTGCGGCTGCTAATCGTATAGTCAGTCTCAAGCTGTTCCATGTCATAAAGTCCTTTCTTCAACAAGCTAACCGCTGAAGTTCGGCAGCGGCTTACAGTGGTTCTGAGTGGGGGAAGAAGTAGAGAGGATACCCTTGTGACACCGGGCAGCACACATCCAACTGGTGCGTTCTTGCAGAGGTTCGTCATGCCTCGAACGTAAGCACAAAGGCATAATACAATCACTTGATATTAAAAAAATCGTGTTAGAAACAGGCGCACGTGAATGTTTCCATCCGAATATACTTCGATCTTGACTGATACCTCTTGACGCAACAATCAAGCTGTGCCACGGAGAGACGACACGGCGGACCAGCCAGGCAGATGCTCTTTGCCAAACTGCTTGGACGTGTACGCCTTGATTCAAAAGTCCAACAGTGAAAGGGAAGCTTCTCTTTCTGCTTTGCTTGCGACATCCTGTGCATGGCGTGTATCATTAATGGTTCCAGTGGTTTCACACACCTTGACATTTGCAAAGCATTCCTATGGGGTAGTCAAACATGTAGCAGGCGTCTTGTCGTTTTTACTACTAATGAATTTTGGATGTAATATTTCGTTATTAAGAAAAGGGATCGAATTTTGGATGCAATGTTTAGTTTATTAAAACACAAAAGGGTGGGGGTGGGGGGTGGGGGGTGGAGGAGGGAAGAGGAGAAATATTAAAATGTCATAACTCTCCCGATTTTTATGTTATCGTCTACGGTGAAGTAATGCTTATCTGCGTGTGAGTTACGCATGCGCATGAGCCCCATCCCTCGCAGAACAAACTGATGTTGGGAAAATGGCAGCAATGTCTCACAAGACTTTCTATTTCAGTCATTTTGCTTCAAAGTCAAAGTTCCCCTTGGAGTGAGTCAAACAAAAATATAAAGCAGAGTCTAACCTTTTGAAAGCCTCTTTCTTCTCAGATGGTCTTTCCGGCAATGTATTGGCGAGCGGAAGTCAAGCGTGTAGTCTGCATCCATTTCCATGTAATAGAACTAATTGCCGAATCTTTGAGCAAACCTAGTCAAAGAAACCGGATCGAGGCAAAGCAGACACACAATGGAAGCGATCATTAGTAAACAAAGCGTCGTTTCTAATATTTGCAGCAACAAGCAGCATGAAAGAGAAATTAAAGCACAAGGAAACAGACTGAAACTGCAGAGACATAAAGAGAGCATCAAACTAACTCTGCCGGGCGCCTCGGTTTAAACGCCGGAGGTTTCCTCTTTCTTTGGAGAGTGTAATTGTTGAATCTTTCAGCAATCAATCCCATGAGACTTGATCACATCTCACGCAAGAAATCGGGGGCAGCAGACCAGCTCGAGTCCTCGTCCTGCCAACTCCTTCAAGATACCAAGCAGCATCCATCTACTGCAAGGCTTAACGCAGGTGGAGATATGATTCTCTCATCAAAAAGCAAGGTTTGGGGAGTATTTTCCGCGTTGAGACTATTCATTTGCTATCGACCCTGACAGAATTACCTGCCTGCTAGAGTAGAAGGCAGCTGCCAGACGGCTTGTTATGAGGGGGTCTACTCTCTGAGCTCGCAGCAGACTTCCAGGAAAGTAACCAACCATTGTGTGGCTTTGTCCTACGTAGGGCTGGTCATTTCGGGCGTATGATGGACACGATAAACCGTTAATATGCCTACTCGTCTTAGACCGTCCAACAATGCCGACAGCTTCATCGTGCCGTTTTCAGCACCACAATGCACCTACTTGCATTTCTTTGTCAACAGATCACTGGAATCAACTTGGCCTGTAGGTGTCTGGAATAACACTGGGCAATCAAGTTGTAAACTATTCATTGTGAGAACGGGAGCTGCTTGATTTGTTCTGATCGTGTAACCTTCAGTAGCTGACCTACTCGGTAGAACCCCAAAAGTCGCAGTCGTTTAACTGTGGGATATATTGTCGGACAACTCGACGAAAAAGAAAATCTTTCTCTCCATAATTTCTGTGCATTGCAAGGTTAAGGTTTTGGAACATGCAAATTTCGTCTTAGATTGGTGTTTATTCTCACATTCGAAGCACTTACATTCATTGCATCTCTTCACTTAAGATGCTTTACTGATATATATGAAAATAATTAAGTATGAAACATCATTCTTTTGTTTCCTTCAGCGCCAAGCGAGAGTGAGATAATCGTGTGTTCCACATATCAGACTTTTAGAATAAAATTATTTGAAAAGTGCGTCGATGAATCTTTTCATTTTTATGCACAGATCGAACTCTTAAAGGCTGCATGCGGAAGCCTGTCT
>JAWQFJ010027456.1:17500-25000 GCA_034096865.1 Theodoxus fluviatilis | reverse complement strand
TCAGCCTGCAACTGTCTTGAAGAGGGCGGGAGTTTGGAGAAGATTGGCGTCGAGAGCTTTTCTTGGTCTTCGAGTCGTAAGCAGCGTGTTTTCGCTCCTGTCTCCACTAGCGATCTCGTGTCTTCGGCAGCTCAGCTCGTACGCTCTTTTTGTTCTTTCATTAAACTTTACGCCGGTATCAGTCTTTTAAATTTTCGCGTAGATACACAACTTTTTTTTCTTTCCGCAATTCGAGTCTCCCGTCTGTGTTGTTCTGATCAAGAAACGAAGAAATTGATTTCACCCCCGATGCTCGAATCAAACTCTGAGTCTCTCAGAGAGAGAGAGAGAGAGAGATAGAAAATTAGACCTACTTTGGTTTCGGCCGCTGCTTGGAAATTTACTGCAACTCCAACCACAGCTGTCGCACCTGACTCTAGAATCAACGTCGGTCTCGGGGACAGCTGCTGCTGCTAAAATGTGGAGGTTTTGGAGTCCGACCGCCGTTGGAAAGTTCGACTGAAGACGTAGAGGAAAGGGGGAGTGCTACAGTCGACGTAGAGTGGAGGCAAACAGCAGCAGCGGTAGCAGCGTTGGCTTGCTTCGCGAGGCTCGACGTTGACGCTGACGTTAAGTTGACGTTGACGTAAACGCTGACCGCTTGCGGCGACCGCTGACGGCTGCGAGCGGTGGCGGCTGCGGACGGGCGGTACTAGGTGGCTTGGCTCTCTGGCACCCACTGAAGACCAGCCACCTGCAGCGTCCGCTCAAATTAAAAGTTTCTCCACTCTGGGATCCCGCCTCGATGCCGTCCCTCCATGCCAAGCCACGCCCTGCAGCCTCGTAGTGAACAAGGTCATTTGCATAACGCACGCTGGCAACGTCCCACACGGCATGCCGGATTGATTTGACAGCCGTGATTTTCGCTCGCTACGCGTGTGCGTCATTGCCGCGACCGCCCACGACCTCTGTCATTTGCATGCGACGTCGGCTGCATACAGTTTGCTACGTCTCCACCTGTTACCCCCGAGATTTGCATAATTGATGGACAGAACGAAACTCGCAGTTTCCGCCCGCCCCCGTGCGTATGCCGCGTCATTTCGTTGGGAGAAAACCACGAGTCGTTGAATGACCTCTGTGATTTGCATGATGCAATCACGACCCCCGAGAGCGTGACACTGCGGATTTAGATACTGCACCTGACGTCGATTCTACGACTCGTCTAGGCATGCCTGGAAAGCGCGTGGGGGGGAAGGGCAAGGCCGTTCATGCTCGCGGTAGAGAGTGGTTCTGGCTACGTTATCCCACCCACGGCAGAGGCAGCAGCGTTGGATGTTGATCTTTACGTGGGAGACAGTGTAGGAGTAGTTGAAGCCCTCTCTGTTTACGACGCGAGAGAGCCAGAACGGGAGACAGTCCTTCGAAGGGAAGGAGAGATAACAGTCAGGAGAGGAGTACGTCATTCTGGTAGGCCGGCGAAGACGGGTCTTGAAAGGTTGTGCTAAGTTGTCTGGTACGACACTGCTTTAGTGCCCTGGCAACGGTAGAGCAGCTCTTTGGTCGAGGAATGGCTCCATCATTTTAGCAACAAGTCGTGGAGGAACCAAATGTAAAAAGGACAATAAACATGTTAACTATCCTGGGTTACTGAAGCATCGGACCAGAACAAATTTCACAATATGGATTTTGTCGAGTTTCATTGTGATGCGTTTGTCGTGCTTTCTGGTATATGAACCACCCTGCATCTAGAACGAAAACGTGTTATGATATATTCTATTTTATTTTTATATTAAAAAAATGAACGACCCAGTATGGGGCCGCCCTTGATCGAGCTACTGGAGCAGGCCCCGAAAGCTCCATGACCATGTCCTCCAGCCCACGAGGGGGTCTTCTGGCTACTGCTGCATGGAAAACTCTTGCTCGCTTGGTTTCACACTCTGTTGTAAGCTAGAGGTGACTTTTGGTATCTCTCGTGTATTCCAGAGAGGATTTCACACCGTATGAGTGGTGTTTGGTTTTTCCGCCCCTGTACATTATGTATGTATGTATTTTCATTTTTACTGCGCCATTATCACAAAAACATGCTCATTATGCAACGGAATGGTCGAGGAAAAGAAAAGCCACAGTTTTGGAGTGATGGCGGCCATCATATTTCTTGCATCTGCATCGTAAGAAGGAGTGCTCGGTGTTGAAGTTGCTCAGCAACAAAGAAAGGTGAAATAACTTGAGAGTATGGATGATACAGTGGATGCGCATTCAGGCGGACAGACAAAACATTTTTTTATTCTATGTATTAACTGTTAACGCTTTGATGTCACGGATTCCAGCTGAGACGTGCGTTATCGAGCAGCACCTGTCGTAAAAGAAGACATCGGCAGACAGAAACGTATAATAAAGGTCAACCAAAATCCAAATGCCGGAGCTCACAACAAAATTGAAAGATTTGACATATTTGTTCTAAAAAAACAGATTCGAGACCGAATATGGACAATTTCGAGTGCGCATCCTCTCCAGAATGTGTCTTTCGATGCTCGGCTGTTCTGACGACAAAGATACAGGGCAGGTCACCAGTAATGCAGTTCCAACTCAATTTGGTGCGTGTGTTTGGATATAAAAGTTTATTTATATTTTTGATCCGCAGTCTCTTATGATTAATTTTATGAAAGTATCCACACCGTAGGATCAAAATTGTGCAAGGTATGCCCATTTGAAGATAACATTTATCGCATCAATTTAGGAGAAAATGGCATTTGAAGGTGTCCCTGGCATGTATTTACGAAAAAACACATGATGGACGCAGCTTGATTCTCCCACCCTGAACACCCACCCCCACCCCTACCCCCCCACCCCATCCCACCCACGTATTTCTGCAAGTAGTGCCGAATCAACTTGCTCAAGATATGACTAGGGCGCGTTGCCACGCTTGATGTTTTCTCGATGGCAAGCCGAGGGCGAGGCAAGCTTTGAAAGACGTCTAAGAAACGGCCAATCATCATTTGGCAAGGGGAAAGTCTGAGAGAACATGGCTGCGACCTGACGCGAGCGTAGGTGAAGAAGTTGCGATAGACGAAAATTAATCACTAACGATACAGACATCACAGCATTTTTTCACTTGATATAACATACTATGGTGATATATCGAATGCACGGGAATTTTTTCAACAAAAAAAGCAACCTGGGTTCAACTGTAGACTTTTTTTCGAAACTGTTGTGCCTCGGTACACTTTCATCAATTCAAAGGACATAAATCAGAGAGTGAACATGTACGGTGTTTCGTGTATGCAAACAATAAATTTTCGACAGCGTTTGTCCAGAAATAATCTATACACATACTCTTCAAAATATACGTACAAATGAACACTCGAACAGCAAATACTTCCGTGTACATACACTTTTGCATTCTCGGACACTGAGAAGCACATTACTGGCACTGCTGTCTATGAACGGCAACTCAACTGGCACGGTCTTCGCCATTTTTTGGTCATCCGGGCCTCTGCAGCTGGACGCGGCGAGGTACCTCCCGACCTACCTCGGCCACTCTCAGCGAGTGCCTCCTCGTGAACTAGACGCCGCGGCCAACGCCCTAGCCCTCGAGTTTCCTGCGAGATTCTTGCAGAATATTTAACTAAGAAACGCGTCCCTGGCATCGTGCTGGCCGATGTTTTCCATTCGTGACGGGCCTGCATATCTATATCGCATTGCTCCATATTTTTTCACCGCATATTGACGCAGGAGATGTAGCGCTTCCATCGGCTGACCGGCAAAATAGATTAACCGTTCGCAGCATCACCCAGCGTGCGCATCGCCATCCAATTGTCGTACAGTCCCCACGCGGCGTCTTTCAGACTATCCGACTCGTGCTGAGAAATACACGGTGCTTACGCTTCAGAATGAAAAAAACATTACTTTGGTCAAAACGTGGGCGTAGGGTGTGTGTAGATGGGACAGCCGATATCCCGAGTGATCGAAGTAGGACACGGTGTATGACTGCAGTTTTGTTGGCAGTTGTCAGTCCCTCAGTAGAGCACTGCTAGGCCGTGGGTGGAGTGTTGCAAAGGGCTAATTGCATCAGTGAAAGACCGCCAACTTAGAGCATGTTGTAGATCATGAAAGTAACAGTTGAGATATAGTATAGAGAATACACAAGTTTCCTCGATAGAACTGCTTGCACTTGGGGAGACGAGCATCTTGGATACAGAAGTTGCGGGAAAACACGTTTCTTTCTGACTGTGTGCGACAGCCTTTAATGTCACAGTGGCAGTGTTTCTTGTGCACCTATACAAATCATTTCTCCATACGACACTTTTTAGCTCTCTTCTGCTCTTGTTTTTTCAACCACAGTACTCTCTGCTAAGTGCTTTGGAAAGGTCAGTGTCACTATATGTCAACCCAGTTCGACTAGAAGCTCTACTTGCCACCTGCTCCACATCTTGTGCTGTTTATACAAATTCTTCCCAGTCATACAGTCAATGTGTGTCACCGCGAGTGTGCGTGTGTGTGCACGTGTGTGCGCGTGAGAGAGAGAGAGAGAGAGAGAGAGAGAGAGAGAGAGAGAGAGAGAGAGAGAGAGAGAGAGAGAGAGAAAGCATTCGCACACCAACACATTCACACACACACACACACTCATACATATGCACACACACATACACACGCACTCACGCACATATGCACACACACACGCACTCACGCACATATGCACACACACACACGCACTCACGCACATATGCACACACACGCACATATGCACACACACACACACACACGCACATGCACACACACACACACACACACATATGCACACACACGCACGCACACACACACACACACACGCACGCACATATGCACACACACACACACACACACGCACATATGCACACACACACACGCACTCACGCACATATGCACTCACACACACACGCACTCACGCACACGCACACACACACAGGCAGGCAGGCAAGTAAACAACTTCCATAAACCCATTTTAACAACGTAGGAGTGTCGGATGAGTGATTTAACAGCAGGTACATACACAATGGACCCATGGATGGATGGATGGAGTTTTTCGGCCTATCGGCCTTTGTAGGCAATATACGGCCAAGTAAGACAATCACCAGAAGAATTCCAAGTAAGCGCAATTCAAGTCACGATGTCCCTAGTTATTCGCCTCTTACGAATCGCGTAGAGAAACGCGGTGAGTCAATTCCCGAACCCACAGACAAAACAATCGCATCATTATTTCAAGAAAGGCCCGCAGCATTCTATGCGATATGAAATTTTGCTGTTTCACTCTTCAAATTTGCAAACTGAGGACATTTCCTCTCAATATAAGAATAAAGTTGAATTTGATGGATACCCTATCAAATGACATGCTTACAAAAATACCATTTGTCATCGCCTGCGGAACGATTACTCCTTGTATAAAACGTGATTTTTTTTTTCGACACAGATCTCGTAGGCCTACATGCATGTGACAAATGTGGCTCAGATTTCAAAGGGGTAGTTGGGAGCCCGTTGAACACGAGGGATTCCACACGCTCCACACTGACGTCACAGCCCGTTTCTTAGTGGCAGCCAATCGTGGTTCGCATTCGTGGAGCAAGAGCAGCAGCAGTGCTGTGCCGCTGGGAGACATTCATGACGTGTGGAGAGCGTTAGTGTGGAACGAGAGTAAATCGACTCGAGTACCACGCGCTGAATGCCTGGCTGTGATTGCTCGTGCAGGCCATGGGCTGTCACGGGTCGCTTTCAACTCGGACTTTTTCCGAGTTATGACAATTGATCCAATCAAAAGAATACAAATAACATACAGAAATAAAGTAAAACTCACAATTATACACCAAACATTATCTTTACATCCTCCCACACTGCAAGATCACACAATAATACACGCAACCACACCCAGGAAAACCGGAAATAGTACCAAACCTCACCCACAGCGACTCGTCACAAAGTTAAGCAGTGACAGAACGGAGTGAAATTATGTTAACAAAAATCCAACACGTTACAACTCCGTGAGTACCAGAACATAGTGTAAAATCCTCTTACAATGTTGCAACAAATAACTTTTCAATACAGAACAAGATTTCAATTACACAGGAAAGTCAATGCAAAATAATGAATCTTCCACACCAAGAACGACAACTCCATCCGACCAAAATGTAGGGACCAGAATGGTCGTTTCAAACAAGAACAAAATTCTAAATAACCGTCAGAACAAAATGACCGTTTCAAACAAGATCAGCCTTTAACGCAAGGGGATTCCGGACAACCTCACCCAGTGCACTACAAGGCCTACAACACTGAACTGACACCAGCTCAAAACTCTCCAGCAACTATCATCAACCACTCACAACCTATATCATACAACTACAGGATGGATATGCACTTCCCCTGTCAAACGATTGGCAATGCAGTCACAAAATGGAACTCAACTTCCCCTGCAATCGCTAGACCAAAACTGGCACCAATCTGACAATGCAGGAACAAACGGGCTCAACTTCCCCTGCAGTTACTCACAATATGCCCGACTATTTCAATTAACAACCGTCAATGAGCAAACAATACAACCGAACAATACAGGAACAAAATGGAACAGAATTTCCCCTGCCAATGTTCACAATACCAAATTATAACCAGCAATTTTCCAAAACCCACAAATCAAAATTATCTCAACAGCATCATGAAGGAGTTAGAACAACTCTATCAACTTGACTTCGATGGACACGACAATTTCGTACTTACTCGGGAGGAACCGTTCGAAGGACACCATCAGCAGGTAAACAAAACTCTCGTAGGTCGGGACTCTCGTCAAGACAAGTCCCCGCTGTGGGCCACACAGCGTCACCAGCCTCTCAAGAGCAGAGAGAGAAGGTTTCCGACACCCACGTACAGAGCAGTCCTCCCCGTCTGACCGATTTCTCCTCTCTTCTCTTATTTCCTCCCCTCTACCCCCTTATCCAATTCTCCCGTGAGCCTCCCTCGACCCACGCGAGCACCTTGCACGCACGAAACTCTCCCAGTTCATGGTAACGCCTTCCGTCCTTGCTCGCTGTGAGCTCTTCTCACACTAGACGGTTGCTTTGCACGCTGTTCACTTTCCTACCGAGGCACAACCTTTAACGGTTTGCAGCCTACCTCATAGCCAGGAACTTAAAGCCACCCACTCGCTGGCTTCTCATAATTCGACGTGTGACATGGGCGTGTTTGTTTGGCCAAAATATCGAGAGAATCGCGAGGGCTAGGCGTTGCCTACGCTCCTCACTTCAAAGGTCGCACTCGCCGTGAATGCGGGAAGCCGAGGGAGGTCCGGAGCTCCCTCGATCCTTCCCTCTGCAGTGACCCGGATGAGCCAATCTGGCGGAGACAGTGCGTGTTGGGCTGGTGTTCGGAGATAACAGTGCCTGTAATGTGCTTCTCATGGTTCGAGAACGGAAAAGTGTACGTACACGGAAGTATTTGCTGTTCTAGTGTTCATTTATATATATATAGAGTAGTAGGTGTATTGGGTATTTCTGGACATAC
>JAWQFJ010027456.1:0-12500 GCA_034096865.1 Theodoxus fluviatilis | reverse complement strand
GGATGGATGGATGGATGGATGGATGGATGGATGGATGGATGGATGGGTGGATGGATGGATGGATGGATTCATGGATGGATGGATGGATGGATGGAGTTTTAGGGTCTGTCAGTTTCGTATGTTATATAAGGCCACAGCGTTGATAAACACTCACTGTATTGACGTGATAAAAATACTTCACGATAGTGGATTAATACGATTCACTTGACAATTACATTAAATCTATGCTGAGATATGTTCGAGTTCCACTACCCATCAGCCCGGGTGGGTTATGTAAAACCTCCAATGTGGAAAACTTCACAAGAACCGCCAGAGCATGTTTTCACATCTCGATTTCCTTTGTCACCTCCTACGAAGGAGTTAGGAATGGATGGATGGAGCTTCGATTGGATGCATTATCAAGCTTCTTTATGGGACCGTTACATTTGATGAGATTTTCTCCCACACAAAACAAAACAGCAATGGCCAACTGGTGGAACCTACGTTTCAGCATTCATCAAGAAGGTAAGGGAAAAGGATGGATCGATCCAAACCTAGATTGTGACCGGTCGCCGTACGGCCCTAGTCTCCGTCAGGGTTACACAGGTATGACTGTCATTTCCTCTCTGTGAAGCTCTTATCAAAACCACAAAGGAGTGATCTAAACATGCAGCTCTGAACCGGGCGCTTTGCGCGCTCGACCTGCAGTACCCTGGGGCTAATGGGTGCGGTGTTCGAAGCTGCGCGCATCCCAAGAGTTGCGTCCCCTAGAGCAAGATTTTTCACACACTTTGTTTCTCCCCACTCATGGATAAAACGGGTAAATGTGAGGGTTGAACTAAAAAACTGGATAAAGAAAAGTTTGGCGCGTTCATTCGTAGCCTGGTCGCATACTTAACGCAGAGTTGAGAAAGTGCTGGTGATGATGAGAGTAGCCCTGTGACGAGGATGTAAAAGTGCGCGGTTCGAGCATCTATCAATGGCTGAAAAGTCACAACATAAAAAGCAAACTTTACTTTTACCTTACGTAAGCAGTCACGTTACGCGACAGATTCTTCAGAACGCTGAGACCCGAGATAAACAGACCATTGTACGAAAGGCAGGTCACCTAAGGACAGTCTTTGCGCTTTGATGAAAAAGATGCAAAAGGACACAAGAATAGAAAAGAAAGGACAATATAGTCGAGTTGGATGGCTATTAAGCTAACACGTGAACTTTTTTTTATCGTGCAGATGTGCACGCTCCTGTACGGGATTGATGGAAGTTTCGATGCGACGGAAAGAGCAATGGAAATATCACAGAGGCTTCGGTTGAGTACAAGCTCGAGTGAAGTACGTCCAACTGCAGGAAACAGAAATAACAAAAGAGCTTAATTGTCAATAATCACAATCTGACATGGGGAAATTCAACTAAAAGATGTGCACCGCAACATAGGCTAAGATCCTGTACTAACCAGAAATACAATGTCTACCTTCATATGCCTGATTTGAATTTCCTGACATTTTGCGGTCTGCTTCACCTCCTCTCCGAGAACTGCGGTGTAAGAATGATCTGACCAGCATTCTTATGTCACGGGGTAGGGCCTATTTGATAGGGCACAGAGGTGGGAGGAAGGTTGGGCGCCCACATGGATGAGATGTACAAAAATAGAAGTGAAGCTATAGATGCTTGTTTTTAAATCATGTCTTTTTCACACTCAAGAACGAATGCTCAAAACGCACACTTCTCCCCCCTGGTCACTGGGCTGCTAAAATGATTATTCATACGCCATCTCAGCTCCCAGAAGCGCATGCAGTCATACTGCGAATGAAAACGCCAAATGGATTTTTCATTATACATGTATACCTATGGCATGAGACGGGCTCACCGGAGGTCAAGCTAAACACTTATGTCCACCATCTTTCCGGTAAACGAAAGCGAGGCTTTCCATGCCAGTCGATCGATCACTCATTGAGTCAGTAAACATTTTAACATCACACCGATTGTGTAGATTTCTCATCCTCGCCACGTCAGGCAATCGAATCTGTGTATTCGACCAGAACTAGTCAGTAATCGGCTACCATTAGCTACAGCTTTTACATCATACTTCAGGTCATGGCGTCGGGATGCTCCACTCGATCAGTCTCAACACGTTTTGTTTACAAATGTCTTGGCGACTGTGCATGAACTCTAAATGTAAAATTTATCCATTACATGTATCAATATTCTCAATGATTTTATTACAGTAAAGAAACTTTTTTCGTGTTTTACTGCCATTATTTGCCATCAACCACCAATCTTTATTCATCGAAAAGTAATGGCAAGTCGATCGATCGTTCATCGAGTTGTTTACAAAGTAAACATTTTAATCTCATACCGATTGCGTGGATCTTTCGTCCTAGCCACGTGAGGCAATCAAAACTGTGTTCAGTCCCGAACTAGACGTAATCGGCCACCATTACAGCTTTACATCATACGCTATATAACACTCCAATGGTGCACTACTGACAGCTACGGTTTCGGGACACCCGATCTGTTTACAAATTGTTGTGGTGAATGTGCACAAGTCATATATGTAAAAATTATACAGTATCAATATTCTCATTTATTTATTACGGAAATTAAACTTTTTTCATGTTTGAATCCATTTGTGGCCACCGTCGATCGATATTTATCTCTAAAAAAGACTGACACACACCTATACTGTGTAAGGCGAGGAGCCTCGTTTTCGTTTCCGGGAAGATTGTGGACATACCCTGCGTTCCGTTGCACTCTGCTTCATCTCTGCTACGATGTAGCAGCCTCAAGAGTTTTGATTGGTTGGTTTTATTTAATAACTTTAAAAGCACATTATCATCAAAAGTATAGGGTTCTGGAGGCCCTCTTTGAATACACGAATCCCCTAAATTAGTTAACACTCAAATGTATCCCTCTTGATCGAAGAAACGACTTAATAAAAGGATTAGGGTCGAAAATCATTCATACACAATCTTTGATGACGTTTCACCCAGTGGCAGAGGTCAACTTCGTGTCAAGGTCGCGCAGCAGCTAGAGCATCTCAGAAGGCGCTCTAAATGCTTCACACTAGAGTGCGCCACTTGCTGTGCCTAGCAACAATGAAACTACAGAACCCGTAGCCGCATTTGATTGGCTCATACTAAACAGAACTAATTGGAAGTCACTCCACGGACTTGTACGGTAAACATGCTTCGAATCATGGAGTTTACATGCCATGGAAGTTGCAAACGTGCCGATTGATTATAAATTTCGAAGGAATGAATGTTTTCGTGCTCTCATCACCGTGGCAGAGTGGATTATATGTCTTGGTTTGATATCTGTAGTAAACGTCGGCATTTATATCCATGCGTGCAACGACGTAGCAGACGACACACATTTTGGGACTTCCTTGACCTTCCTCTATGAATGGTGATGGTTATCTCCCTTTTGTTATTAATGGATTTTCGACTCTAATGCTTTTATAAAGTTGTATATTCGAATAAGAGGGATATAATTGAATGTGAAATCATTTTGGGGATTCACGTATCCAAAGAGGGCCTTCAGAACCCTATACTTTTAATGGTAACGTGCTTTTTAAGTAATTAAAGAAACCGACCAATCGAAACTCCTGAGCCTGCTACATCGTAGCAGAGATGAAGCAGAGTGCAACGGAACGCAGAGATAGATTGTTTAGCTTGATCTCCAGTGATCCCGTCTCATGCCATTCGGTCCTCTCAGGTTTTGCTTCTTTGTGGGTAGAGGCAATGTGAGGAAAGCGTTTTGCTCAAGGATGCAAACTAGGGTCCGCGCAGCTACGAACACGGTATTCCCCTGTGGGTTGGGGGTAAAAAGTCTCCCTACGCGTTTCGTAAGTGGCGAATAACTTGGGAAAGTGTGACCTGACGTGATCTTATTCCAACAAACTCTTGATTTTTCGTGATCAGTGGCCTTAAATAGTCTAAATAGGCTGAAAGGCCGTATAAAACTCCACCCATTCATCCGTCCGTCCGTCCGTCCGCCCGCCCGTCCGTCCGTCCGTCCGCCCGTCCGCCCGTCCGTCCATCCATCCAGTATGGCAACCACCCGAGTGTTGGGGGTGAGCATAATCCCACCGCGTTTCCCTACGCGATTCGCAAAATGCGAATACCTAGGAAAATCGTGACTTGACTCGCTTGCTTTAAATGAGAGAGTTTCATTGATTTCTCTCTGAAATGGTCTTAATAGCTCACTGACATTGATCTTGCAATGCCATTCTTGCATATAGCAGTCTTGGAGCTTGATCTTTAACTTTTTAAAGAAAGTTTTTTTTCATTGGAGATTCCTCTATTGTGCCATACAAAGGCAAAACCCGACTTGCACAGACATTCTGTAATAGATTTTAGCCAGTTGAGTTCGTCGGGAACAGTTGTACTGGATAGCATAAAAAATGCTTGCTTGGGTAGCCGATTATCTGGCATTGTTAACACTTTGAGCCATTATTTCACAGCTCTAACAGAACTATTTATGATAAGAGGGAACCTTCCCGTTTTTCCATGAATCAAGGTATTTGGTAAGAGAGAGAGAGAGAGAGAGAGAGAGAGAGAGAGAGAGAGAGAGAGAGAGAGAGAGAGAGAGAGAGAGAGAGAGAGAGGTAACTGCAATAATAGTAATCGTGTCCTCACGGGATTGAGCCCCAAGAGTGAAGTGCAAATATGGTACATAGCCGTGAACTGATCGTATCGCTGTGAATCGACAACTGCATGAATGAAAGTAATTGAAACCACTACCGGATTTGGATGTCGACTTTCCTGGCGCAAGCTTGGAGAACCCCCGTATCTACAACACGCTGTGAAAGAGACGCTAGCAACAAACATCAACAACGCAACGCAACAAATGGCGCAACGCAACAAATGGCGTAACGCAGTACAGATCGCAACGCAACCCAACGGAATTAAGCACAAAAGAACACTCAGCACGGCACAGTACAGCAGAACATACCACAACACCACGCCACAACTCTTTCAACCAGACCACAACTCTACAACCAAACACAGTGCAACGCGACTCACACGACACACCTCAACACAACGCGTAGCAGACACCACAGCGCATCACAATACGCATCAACGAGACGACACAAAAACCACAACACGACACATCACGACATGATATGACACACCAGAACACATGACAACCCAGCATAATCCATAACGACACAAAACATCGCATTACCCAACACAGCGCAACACATCACAAAATTTCACGACATGTCATGCACGACACGACACGACACGACACGACACTGACACTACACACACAGAAACATGCCTAAACACGCCACAAAACAACGCAAAACAGCATGACTACACAGATCATGACGCAACGCAAGGTAGATCCACACAATCCGTCTCTGTTGCTGCTTCAACTGAATTTATCTTTTCCACAACACCCCCCCCCCCCCAAAAAAAAAAAAAAAAAAAAAAAAAAAATCATCAACATTTGTTCATGTATTTGACATGATACGAGCCATCTGTCTTGAAAAAGACAACTGGCTTCCTTACACCACTATACCGCGAAGTTTGCAGTTTGAGAGAAAGATGAAATGTTCGCAGTTATATGAGTTAGAAAGTCTTTCGCTCCAAAGGAGATGTTCCGTGCAGGACGTACAATATACAGATGATATCAGGGTGCGCGGATGCGATGATATTGCAAAATAATCGATTAATTCATCTACATCGATTTTCTCACGAACTCTGCCTTCAGCTGCAAACACGACCTGAATGGCTTCATGACACGCGATTGGTTCGTTGCCGGCGAAAGTTTATAGCCACCAGAGGCTCGGTCAGATGCTGATTCGAGTCGCTGTTGTTTCCTGACATTTTGCCTCCTCTGCTGATTTTCAGCCCCATATATCGCGCGGGTGTTTTTCGTTTGTTTAATTCACCCTCGGCTTCCCTCCATTAATCCCACAACGCGTCGAAAGCTACGCACTTAATTTGGCGCTAATCACATCGTGGAGAGGTGTGTCACGCACATTTCCGGAAAAAAGCATTAGGCGTCTCTTATCAAGCCCTTTTTTGTGATCGAAGTTCGCGGGAAGACTTTATGAGCGGTCACACCAAGCGGCATCACGACCTGCGACGAATGTCATTCGTTCTCCAGCGGGCAGGCTATTCAAGAATCGTTTCCAAGTATTCAGCACCGGCAAGTCGTGGGGGGGTGTCAGTGAATTGTCTTGTGTTACGCAGCTCGTCTAGCTCGTTTACTTTCAGTGATACGTCTAGGGGAAACACACACACACACACACACAGCCGAGCTGGCAACACTATATCACAGTCATTCTATCAAATCGATGGAACACGACAAAATGAACAGTGAGGACACAGGTCAAAATTAAATCACTTTAATATGTTTGAATATCAATTAAAGAAAATGGATAATTAATGGTTAGTAATGATAAATTAGTGATGAAAAATTAGGGCTTGCCAACCATTCAAAGGTTCTTAACTGAATTCGTAGATGTTGTCCGACGAAACACGTGGTTTCAAACAAAACGAAGTGGCTGTAATTGGGAAAGTTGTTTCCCAGATAGCTTACTTGAGATGGGCTTGGTTTTTGCTGCTTGGTAGTCCGGGGACTGCGTGCGTTTTTGCAATGAAGGTTTGGAGTGAGTGGAATTTGAGCTCTGTCCCGTGGGTGGTGAGCGATGTTTGTTCTGAGATTTGGATAGTGCTAAGTTTGTGAGTTGCTTTTGAGATTTACGCTATGTTAGCGAGAGAAATTAGTCAGCCGGCAGTGGGCCTGATTCTGGCTAGGTCGCTAGTCTGCCACCGAGGGGACTGAGGCTAGGTCGCTAGTCTGCCTGTTGAAAGACTACCTACTGAGAAGAGAGGAGAGGGCGGTGTTGGTGAAGTCTGCCGTCAGGCCGAGTACAGAGAAGAGAGAGAACCGAGCGTGGTCCGCCTGCTGAGAGACGAAGAGGAAGACGAGAGAAGAGAGAGGACGACGAAGAACAGAGAGAGAGAGAGAGAGAGAGAGAGAGAGAGAGAGAGAGAGAGAGAGAGAGAGAGTGAGAGGCAGAGCACGGGCGGAGGTGAAAGGTTGGTGAAAACCTTTTATTTGGGTCGATAGTTTTGTCAAGGGCTGACCTGCATATTTTATGTTTATATTATTAGAAGGCTGACCGATCCTGTTTTATGTTTATATTCGAAGGTTGACCAATATTTTACTTCTGCTGCGGTGTTCTAATTTGGTTTTCCCCTTGGGAGTGAAATCGTGGAAGACCTAGGTGTACATTTTTATGAGATTGAGGTTATCAAGGAGGTTGTGATGGAATCAGATAACCAAGTAACATTCTTTTTACTTTTCTTTTTCTTTTCTACCCCTGTTACGGGCATGTTTTTATGAATTGTCATAAAGACATGTACTGAACCCTGGGACCGTGTTATTTCGTTTATGGATCCCCGTAACAGTGGCCAACTCGGTTTCACATGAAGACCGCTTACACAAAGTTTCCCACCTTTGGGATGGCTGTAGCAGCCGCACTAGTAATGCAGAACAGGGGAAAAGGGGGAGAGGAGGTTGGTAGCACAGGGGAAACAGGTGGTCGACGAGAACACCATCGACGAAACTTGTATCTGGCTCCCTCGTCGTCGTGCAGACGCAAAGAGACGCCGATGACTGGAGGCAGTGGAAAACTCATTTGAAAAACGAGTTTAATCCCTCCAGGTTTACTGGAGGTCCTACAGACTTTATCTGTCTGTCTGTCTGTCCCGACTCCACGGCTTATATCTCAAAAACTACTGGACGGATTTCCTTGAGATTTTGCACACTAACTGGAAGTTAGGTCCGATTGAATGTATCAAATTTTCAGAATCGAGGCTTGAAGAGAAAGTGGTTTTTTAAGGTCGTATTCTCGAAATTACCGGTCGAAAAATTATTGAAATGACAATTGACGGAATAGCCAAATTTGACGTCATTAATAACGTTACGTCATTTGCAAGTACAATTTCGATCCTATATGCCAGGAGAAGAATTTCGAAACACCTGGGGAGGTAGGCAATTTGATGGAATGGCGAAATTCCAACATGTGCGACGTCATCAATAACGTGACGTCATTTGCGAGGACAGTTTATAGGAGAATGAATTTAGATAGATAGATATGTCCTCAGATGTCTTAGGCCGCGAGGCCTTTATCTGATCTTTTGATCAGTACTTATGGCTACTCTCACTTTTTACTACCCTAGTTCTAACGATCTTAAAAGATCGTGCCTATTCTCTATACTTTTCTTCCGGTGGCTTATGAGTGGCAGAGAGTGGTATACGTGGCAACAGCGGGTGGCCAACATCATCACAGTACATGTAGTCTTTGAACATCGTGTCAATTCTGTTTTTGAAGCTGTTTAATGACGAACACTGAATTTGAGAACACTGGTAAAGGAGAAAGAATTATCCCTCCAGGTTTACTGGAGGTCCTACAGACTTTATCTGTGTGTGTGTGTGTGTGTGTGTGTGTGTGTGTGTGTGTGTGTGTGTGTGTGTGTGTGTGTGTGTGTGTGTGTGTGTGTGTGTGTGTGTGTGTGTGTGTGTGTGTCTGTCCCGACTTAACGGCTTATATCTCAAAAACTACTGGACGGATTTCCTTGAGATTTTGCACACTAACTGGAAGTTAGGTCCGATTGAATGTATCAAATTTTCAGAATCGAGGTTTGAAGAGAAAGTGGTTGACGGTCGTAATACGATTTTTTCCATTCATGGTCGAAACTTCGCTGGCTTCGAGATCGTTTTCGTCTTGCAGACGACTGCTTCGTATTCAAATCATCACTGCAAGGCAGCGCGAAATTGACCGAAGTCGATTAAAAAAACTCGTATTCATACACATAATAAACCAATTCGATTTTCTTTCTCAGATTATTCAGACTTTGTCCGATAATTACGACCGTAAGATAGCAGTGATTTGACATTCGGCGTCACCGTGTCATGTGACGGTGATAGTTTCGTCTGCAACTCGCACTTACGTTATGGTCGAAGTAGATTGATGTTTACTTCGTCCGCTGAACGCTGTCAAGACTAATGCTCGAATGAATGAAGTATGATTTCCTAATTTTTCAGGATTAATACAAATGTATATCAAATACATCAGTTCAATTTAATCGAGTCAATTAATCGAGTACATGTCCACTAGGTCAAAAATGTGTTGAGTGGAACGCAAGTCAGAAAAGTTACACTTGCAGTCTAAACAACAAAATGAATACAGTGTTTGTATTGAAAAATCAGGTCACTCTTTTCGTCATTTGGTTCCACGACAAGAGTATGAAATCTTGTTTCCAGCGAGATTAGGAGCTTCTGCAAACATGGCTGACAACGGTCAGAATGATTAGTTGCTTGGTTTTTTCCTTGTCAAAACTTGTTATACCGTCAGATTGTTACCACCATCAGATTTTCTGCAACTTTTCGAAGCGAATCTAGCCTAAAAACCTACCAGTTATGCATCGTGTTAACAGGATTGACTCGTTGCTTGTAGAATGACGGTACTCGGTAGCAGTACCACACGGTGTGTGCGTGAATCACTGAATGAGTACGAATGCACATGTCTGGGTTGAACATCTATAATACACTTCCTCCTCTGTGTGACTGTGTGAGTGTTAATTCAGCGTCTATGACATGCCAAAGGAAAGCAAAACATGTCATAATAGGAGCTTCCTGAACCTATCCATCATGTTTAAAATATATGGTTGATTGTTCCTGGGCCGATAGCTTAGAAGTGGATTTACATGCTTTACAAACACTCCGTCATAGCAATTCTCTAATGGCTCAGCTGGTAGAGCGTTCGACTCTTGGTCATGCATGACCAGGTTTGATTCTGCGCTGAAACTTTTTTTTTCTTCTCTTTTTTCGAGAGGTTGTGTTTTTTTGTGTTTTTATGTGTGTGTGTGTTTTCCCCCTCTTTTCTCGAGAGGTTGCGGGTTCGAACCCGATCTTTTTTAAAATGCCAAAACCTGGAGGTTCAGCGCCAGCGGTTTTTATGAAAGGACGCTTGCTCCCGTGGGAGTGGAGACGACGCTGGAACTTCTAACGGGTTTCCAATGGCGAGACATGTAGACACGTGGAGGCGGGAAGGACGCTTGCTCTTCAGACTGGGCTGAATGGCGAGTCATGCTGACACGTGGAAATGGAAGGAATGGTCACTCTTGCAATCTCATAGTGATTCCGTTGAGTTGAGGTGAAGAAAAAAACGCTGGCTTCACAAACAGGGCTTAGGGAGAGACTATTTTCTGATGGTGGTGAACAAACTCAGACGTCCAGCACTTAAGACTACGAGCAGAGAGACGTCCTGCACTCGAGAGCGGAGAGGGAGGACGGGCGCCTTCAACACGTGGGCTCAGTCGTGGTGTAATCGTATGGCGCGCGTGTCCAACTGGCTGTGCGGGGGCATTTTATACTGCAAACAATAACCCCAGGGGTCTATCATCCAATGAAAACATTCGGGTCTCGTACGCTCCACCCCACTGTCCAATCACATGGTCCTAGTATAAAAGCAAAGTCATTCTAGGTGATGTCTCCAGTCAAGCATTCGGTAAGCGGCCAATCACACGTCTTCTACTACACTCTGAATTAGCTTGCATTAATGTTTGCGTTGATTGGCTAGATGGATAGCGTCCCACGGCCCAGCAATCTTTCTACGCCACGCTAGTCACCAGGCACAAATTCACCAAAATACCTCAAAGCAAACGCAAGGCAAGTTACGGTGTTTTAAGTCACTCTCCTCCCATGGAATGCATTAAAAAACAAAATAGGCCAATTCTGAATTCAACCCTCAAACGCACAGTGCAAAACACTGGTTTGGCAAGCCCCAAACAACACGACTATAACGTTACTATTTTTAGAATAGTTGGCAGCCACATTAATTTGCGTACCACAGGTTAATAGATCTATACAATGAAAAGGGGTGGGTGGGCGTGTTTGTGTGTCTCGCCACATCTTGGATGTCCGTCGTGGGCGCCGAAGACGCCAGTGACACCGGAAGTGAGTGTGCGGCCCGAACTCCAATGCACACTAAGCGGTCGCAGATCGGGCAGCATGCGACAACTGTAGGGGGTCGACCATCTTCTAATCTCTTTCTCTCTCTCCCCCCTCTCTCTCTCCCTCTCTCTCTCTCTCTCTCTCTCTCTCTCTCTCTCTCTCTCTCTCTCTCTCTCTCTCTCTCTCTCTCTCTCTCTCTGGCTAGTGACGCGTTGTCGTCACTTCCGGACATGCCAAGTAAAAAATCATACCCACACAGCAAGGTTTCCTTCCCCCAATCTGGCCCCAATCTGGCCCTGGCCGTTAGCCCCAACAGTGATTGGGCTGCAGCTGGGGCCACACTGGCCCTAACTTCGCCCAATTTTTCCCCAACTTGGCTAAGCGAAGCATGGTTATCTCCCTTGACATTTCAGGCCAAAACCCAGCTGGCCACACCTTTGCCAAGTAACACGTCAGCATCGCGTGAGGTGAAAGTTCTGTGCGGAACTGCTTCTGTTTATGATAATGAAAAGCAATCACGTCTAAAGTGTATGTGATGTCACAATAAATATATTTAAATATTGTTAATGCATTTTTGCAATACAGGGGCGGATCTGGGTTTTGAAAGGGGGGGGTGTGCAAAGTTCTTTTTTTGTTTTTGTTTTGTATCTTATCAGCGAAGGCGCGAAGCGCCGAACCGATGGCGCGAAGCGCCGAACATGCTAGGGGGGTCCGGGGGCATGCCCCCCCAGATTTTTTTAAAACAAAGGAAGCAAAATGGTGCAATCTGGTGCAATCTGAGCGTGTAAAGTGCTATTTTCAGGCGATACATTTTGCCACTGATGTGGTGGGGGGTGGAGATAGGACCAACTGTCTCTCTCTTGGGAAGCACATGCTCGAAAATGTACAGTGCTAAATAAGTTCGATGTTAATAATAAAGAATCACAATTCACAGAAACAACATGAGGAAAAAGTCTTTGCAACAAGATCATACCTCGAATTTAATAATCTTTATATGGGGGGGGGGGGGTGCAATTACATTTAATTTTACTAGTGCATTCCTATATTTATCAGCATCTCTCTCTCTGCACCCACCCACCCCTTTTTATTTTGGCTGGGGGGGGGGGGGGGGGTGCAATTACATCACTATATTTATCAACATATTTCTCTTTCCATTTTTTTATTTATGTATTATCATTGTTTATGTATTTTATTTCTTTAATTTATTTAGTTAGTTTTTTGGCTGGGGGTGGAATTACATTTACATTACTATATTTATCAGCATCTCTTTCTCTTTTTTGTTCTGCCGAGGGAGGGGGGGGGGGTGCAATTACATTTACATTACTATATTTATCAGCTTCTCTCTTCTTCTTTTTTTAAGCCGAGGAGGGGGGGGGGGGTGCAATTATATTTACATTCCAATATTTATCAACATCTCTTTCCCTGAGTCTCTCTCTCATTTTTTTGTCTTTTTGCTTGGGGGGGGGGGGGGTGCAATTACATTTACATTACTACATTATCAACATATCTCTTTTTTTCTTCTTTTTTTTTTTTTTTTTTTTTTT
>JAWQFJ010027455.1:30000-35000 GCA_034096865.1 Theodoxus fluviatilis | reverse complement strand
CCAGAAGTGGGGGGGGGGAGGCCGGGGGGGGGGGGGTTGGAGGTGGGAAAGTATCTACGGTACGGTTATTTAGGGGGAGAGGGAAATGGACAAGGTGGAGACGGGAAAAGGTGGAGACGGGAAAAGGTGGAGACGGGAAAAGGTGGAGACGGGAAAAGGTGGAGACGGGAAAAGGTTTATCCGGGAAAAGGTGGAGACGGGAAAAGATGGAGATGGATAAACCATCTAGTATGACGTATAAACTCCATCAGCATTTTGGAGCCAAATAGCGGACGCAACTGATTGAAAGTCTTCTTTGCATTCACTTGTTTTGGGCAGCACGGGAAGCCACTGAGACTCAGAAATAGACTCTTTGGTGTGTATTCGTCCCTGCTAATGGGATCCTTATTTTTTGGGTCGAGTTTTATGAGACCCACCCGGGGTTGCAGAGGAAACCTGACGGTCCGCGTCTGCCAGCGATCATGCAGAAGGAGGATATAAAAATAAACCAGGTGAATTAACAGCCAATATAAATTTTCTTTTGATCGGGAGGGAGGACTCGCCATAACTCTCGACGTCCCAGGGTTGGGATGGGCAATGTTGGGTTTGAAGGCAAGAATTGCAGACATAACGATTCGGTAACTTCTCGTCACACCCAAAATATTCGGTGATTGAAAGGTGAATGTGTCAGGCGGAATAGGCTTGGATAACGAGGAAGGCGGGTAAGGCATAGGGAGTGGGTGTCGGCGAAACTGCAGACAAGACAACTGAGACCCAAAGACGTTGGAAGTCAGTTTTGAAAAACGACACATTCGTTCCATGCAGTCCTCATTAGAAGCAGAGGCATACGATAATGAAGCAATCAGCGTTTTCATCCCATTAAAGTAAGTCACGATAATGAAAGAAGCTATAAATAAATTAACGGAAACCCCCCACAAAAACTCCGAAGCATAATCAAGTACCGGTGTGCGGGGTAATGCATGTGATGAAAGGGAGGAAGAGAGAGAGAGAGAGGTGGGGTGGGTGTGTGTGTGTGTTATGGATTGATGGACGGACGGACGGACAGACAGACAGACACACACGCACACACACACACACACACACACACACACACACACACACACACACACACACACACACACACACACAGACAAACGCACACACAGACAGACAGACAAACACACAGACAAACACACACATACACATACACTGATACTTATACTGATACTGATACTTATTTGTTGCCTTTTCAGGAATTTGTCTTGTCCAGCACATACACGTATAAGACACAAGTGTTATGACAAAAATATGTACATACATAAAGTTGTTTTAAAAATGAGACTTTTTGAATGAAAACAGTGAAAACAGTGTGACTATTTACAAACGTTAAGAAAATAATCTTCATGGCTCATTTCGTGGGCTGTTTTCTTTCCACTGCTCCTTCCCCTACTTTTCCTCTGACAACCCCCCATCCCCCACCCCACCTCATCCCTTCCTCTCCCTCTGCACTGGTTGCTGTTTACTTATATTAAAAAGAATGAGCTTTGCCCTTTTAGACGTTCGGTCTGGCCTTGTTTAACAGCCTTATGGAGTCGGGGGCGAATGATTTCCGAAACCTCTCCGTTCGGGTTCTTGCAACCCGGAATCTCTTCCCTGATGGCAGGATCTCATAGCAGTGATTAAGATGGTGGTTTAGGTCTTTCCGGATGTCTTCGGCTTTCTTCGTTGCTCTTTCTGCATACAGATCTTGCAGAGGTGACACATATGTCTTCATAACTATCTCCGCCGTTCTCTGAATTCTTTTGATTTTCTTCTTGTCATCAGCTTGAGCACTACGTAGCCACGCGATAAATCCAAAAGGCAAAAACCCTGGATGGTGGCGACATAAATGGTTTTCAAAATGTTTTCATCAAGATCGAACTGGCACAGCTGTCGAAGAGGTGAAGAGGATGACTGCATTTTTTCACACAACTTGTGGTGTGGGGTCTCCAGTTGAGGTCAGCAGATTACGTGATTTCAAGATATATGAAGGCTTTCACTTTTTCTATTTCTGTATCTCCCATAGAAACTGTTCTGATACTTTGTTCATCGGCCTGGAAGTTTATGACCATCTCTTTGGTTTTCTTTGTGTTTAGAATGAGTTTGTTTTCGTCACACCAGCTGATGACACTTTCCACTTCTTCTCTATAGGACGTTTCATCAGAACCTTTCACACGTCCGATTATGGCTGTGTCATAGGCAAATTTCAAGATTAGATTGTCAGTTGATTTGGCAATGCAGTCGCTCGTATAGATGCTGTAGAGGGAAGGGGAGAGGACGCATCCTTGGGGCGCACCCGTACTTACGGTGAGGGTGGGGAATCTGAAGCTCCCGGCTGTGACGTATTGAGACCGATCTATTAAAAAAAAGTCAAGATTCCACTGGCGACTGAAAGAGTTGTCTGGCAGGCTGTTCATCTTCCTGTGGGGAATCGATGGACTGATTGTGTTGAACGCTGAGCTAAAGTCAATAAACAAGATTCGGACATAGGTCTTAGGTTTTTCCATGTGTTTTTGATGTTGCATTATGATAATGGCATCCTCCACGCTTCTGAAGATTGTGTATGCAAAATGCATGGATCAAGATATTGCTCAATTTCTTTTTTCAGATGTCTCTTAATTATTTTCTCCTGTATCTTCATTGCAACTGGTGTGAGTGCTACCGGCCTGAAATCATTAAGCTCTGTAGCATTCGACTTATTTGACACGGGAATGATGTTTGAGGTCTTCCATAGCCTTGGGACGCAGCATTGGCTGAGAGACTGGTTGCAGAGATGGCTTTTCTTTCTGACACGTGTTTTAACTTCTTCTTGACTTCGGTCTCTGACACGATACTGGGCCTGTCCTCTGTTTGTCGCAACAGTCCTTGTCTTCCCTCCAAGAGAGGATCTTCCTTGTCAAACGCGCAGTAAATTTTTTTTTGCCTGGTAGCAAACTCTAGACTCAACTCAGGCAGTTGGTCTCGCTTACCGCGATCTGTCATTGAGTTGAGACACTGCCATGTGGCTCGCACATCTACTTGCTCTAAAAAGCTTAAAAGTTTCTGTTTATGCATTGTCTTTCCTTTCCTGATCTTCTCCTCCGTCTCCTTTTGAATTTTCTTCATAGCTTGTTTGTCACCACTCTTTCTTGCTGTGTGTTTCTGCTTGAGTTTATATTTCACTTCTTTTGTTATCCACGGTTTTGAGTTTGGATAAACTTAATTTTCTTTTCTTTTCAGAACACAGATCCGTGCAGAATGTGATATAACTGGACACAAAGTATGTTGCCTCGTGCAAGTCAGAACTTGTCTCTAGTAAAACTTTCCAGTCAGTGCATGCCAAACATCTGCACAGCTGTTCAATACATTCATCAGGCAGGCGAGTTATGAATTTTTTTGTGGGCTTCGAGGTTCTCACTTTCTGTCGGTACTCGGGGATTGCGTGCAGCACGATATGATCAGACCTCCCCAACTGCGGGAGCACACGAACTGTGTATGCATGTTGCACATTGTAGTACACTAAGTCCGAAGTGTTGAAATTGCTAGTCTCGCAGTTCACATATTGGTGGAAAGTGGGAGGCACGTCATGTAGTGTACACGTTAAAGGCACACATGATGATGATGGGCGCATCAGGTTTTGAATTTGCTGCTTCATTTGCAACATCACCAACAGTTTTGGCTGCGTTTCTGTTGTCAGCGGGGTGAGTGGCACATACACAATCACAAATACAACACAGCAGAATTCACACAGATACTCACACACAGATACTCACACAGATACACTGACACACGGATACACCCCACCCCCACCCCCACATACACACACACGCACAGCCACTCACCCAGGTAGACAGACAGACAGACAGACGGACGGACGGACGGACGGACGGACAGACAGACAGACACACACACACACAGACAGACAGACAGACACACATACAGACAGACACACAGACAGACAGACACACAGAGATACACACACACACACACACACACACACACACACACACACACAGACAGGCAGAGACGGAGATGTCTGTAAATGTGATAAGATGGCGGTAGCTGCTTCGGTAATTAAGGGACACAAACGGTTCTGGTATCCCTGTGCGCGACAGCGGCCTTGAATGTAATACTTGACCTCGCTATCAATTGAGATTTGTGCATTGCAAGATTAGGAAGTTTCAGAGCGATAGTCGCTGTCTTCATAAGGGTTACTCATCCCTTGTTCATTCATTTTAGTCAGAACGGGCTTGCATTGAGGTCCTAGCTCCTCACATCCTTGTAGTCTGCCTTCTGCTGTGGCAAAACACCTTCATCAACAGCATATAGTTGATATGGTTCTAGGACACATCTTCAATATTTGTGACCTGGTCACTTCTCAGTTTCCCCCCATCCCCCCCCTCCCCCCCCTCCACCCTCGACCCCCCCCTCCCCCCTGACTTACCCACCCCTTTGTCATTTCTCTTTCTTGAAATTTTCCTCCACAGCTATTTCACACCTGGACATTTCCTCTATGTATATTTTCTCCCTCTCTCTCCTCCTAAATGAGGATTTCAATTTAAACGAAATTCATTAAATGTATTCCCGCTAAATTAGCTGTCAGTTAGTCAAACTGGCGCTCGAGCAACCCAGTTAAGCTATCCGGCGCTAATTTTGCTGGTAGGTTGCGTTTTAGCTGACAGCTAGCCGATAACTGATATTGAGCAACCGGCCCCTGGGGAATAAATGATTAGGGTTAGTGGCCGGGTCAGAAATGACAGTGAAAGTAATAACCAGACACCATCTAGTGGAGCTTTTTTCCTTACACTTTGCTTTCAGGGTTACAGAAAAGATACTAGAATAAATGGATGAATTCATCATTTGGTTTGCTTTGCATGTTTAACCCGTGATCTTCGTAGGACGCTTTCTCGAGGTATTATGAAGCACTAAGATGCGATATTTTGTGTGTGTCCATTTCATCAGAGCTTAATCCATTTGTCACATACCTTATTTAGGGTTTTTTT
>JAWQFJ010027455.1:17500-25000 GCA_034096865.1 Theodoxus fluviatilis | reverse complement strand
ATGCATAGAGCAGAAGACGTTGTCCACTTTTTTAAGGAATAAAGATCGATTGATGATGTTGAAAATGTGCATCAAAGCACGAACATAGTTTGATTAAAAAAATAACAACATCAAGAATATTGATAACGGATACGTTTTACTCCTATTATTTGTATACACATATCCCTTAAACGCTTTGTGAACAGAACTTGCTGATCGAGGAGAATGTGCCGATGCAATAGGTAGTAGACGTGTACAATCGAAGTGTGATGAATGATAAAACTTGTCCATGACTAGAGGCACAGCTGCAGTCCTCAATCGTTAGAGCCCAACCACGACCACATCGTCCCATCGGTGCAATCACATTTATGAGTACAACGCTTTATGCTTCGCTGGATGATCATGACCAAGATCGCGTTCATAACCGATATTGGTGAACCAGTCTCTGACCATTGGTCAGTGCAGCGTTCTTCAGAGAGCTTTATAGTGCATTCGTGGCTAAGAGACATTCCTTAACAAGTAATAGTAGATATAGTAGCAGCAGCAGCAGCAGCAGTAGTAGTAGTAGTAGTAGTAGTAGTAGTAGTAGTAGTAGTAGTAGTGGGTAGGAGGAGTATTGTAGTAGTAGTAGTAGTAGTAGTAGTAGTAGTAGTAGTAGTAGTAGTAGTAGTAGCAGTATTAGAAATAGTAGTAGTAGTAATAGTAGTAGTAGTAGTAGTAGTAGTAGTAGTAGAAATAGTAGTAGTAGTAATAGTAGTAGTAGTAGTAGTAGTAGTAGTAGTAGTAGTAGTAGTAGTAGTAGTAGTGATGGAGGTGATGATGGTGGTGATGGTGGTGGTCGTGTTGTTGTTGGTGGTGATGATGTTGGTGGTGGTAGTAGTAGTTGTTGTTAATGCTGTTGTTGTCCTTGTTGTAGGTATAGAAATAGTAATAGCAGTATCATTAATAGTAGTAGTAGTAGTAGTAGTAGTAGTAGTAGTAGTAGTAGTTGTAGTAGGAGGAGGAGGAGGAGGAGGAGGAGGAGGAGAGGAGGAGGAGGAGGAGGAGTAGTGGCAGTACTAGTCGTAGAAGCAGTAGCAACAGCAGTAGCAGTGGTATTAATATTAGTAATAATAATTGTAGCAGCAGCAGCAGGAGCAGCAGTAGTAGAAGTGGTAGCATTAGCAACAGCAGAAGGTGTGGTAGTAATTGCGGTAGTTGCAGTGGCTATTATTGTTATTGTAGCAGTAGTTGTAATAGTAGTAGGAGAAGTATAAGTTGTAGTAGTAGTACTAGTAGTAGCAGCAGCAGTAGTGGTAGTAATAGCAGTAGCAGCAGCACCAGTAGTAATAATAATAGTTGTAGTGGTGGTGGTGGTGGTGGTGGTGGTGGGTGGTGGTGGTAGTTATTGTAGCAGCAGCAGCAGCAGCAGCAGAAACAGTAGTAGTTGTAGTGGTGGTAATAGTGGTAGTAGTGGTGGTGGTGGCGGTGGTAGTAGTTGTAGTAGTAGTAGTAGTAGTAGTAGTAGTGGTAGTAGTAGTAGTAGTAGTAGTAGTAGTAGTAGTAGTAGTAGTAGTAGTAGTAGTAGTAGTAGTATTAGTAGTATCTGATGCCTGTCCCTGGGGTTCTTCAGGACCATGGATCCCTGCCACTGAATGTCAAGTCCATCCTGTTAACGGTGTAAGCTGTGACAGTGGCATCGAATGCGGAATGGAAATCCAGGTCGCGTGTTTCCATCTATAGGTTGAAGTTGGCTGTGCGTCTGACCGCCTGGAGCTGGGTCTTTAACTGGAGAGGCTTGTCATCCGTCTGTTTGTTCCATCATATTTCTTTCAGACTGACAGCTTCTTCTGCACCTCTTGTCTCCGGAGCATCTTTCTGAAGCAGCTGTCTTGCGGGTGTTGCGTGCTGCTTACAAGTCCCTTGAGACAGCGCTTGCAGATTATTTTGCACCGCAGTTGGCAACGACCGTTTGGCCTCTCTTCCTCTGCCATTCCCAATAAAGAAGATCTTTGGGTATTCTACCATCCTCCATTGTGGAGTTGTGGCCGAACCAACGCATTTGATTTTGCCTGAGAACAATATACATGGACGGGACTCCTGTTCTCTACAGTGCTGTGTTGTTGAGTAGATGGATTCACCGAGTGATGCCCAGAATGCGCCTTAGCCAACGCATGTGAGCTGCATTTAACCTTTGTTCTTGCATTTGTTGCAGGATCCACTCTTTGCTGTCATGCAGGAAGGTGTTCAGCGAACAGGCCTTGCAGACTTGAACCCAGAGGGATAAGCTGCTAGCTTAGTTTTGGTTCAGTCTCTCTTTTTCAGCCTGGATGATATAAAAACGTTCTTCTCAAAGCGGCTGTACTATTGCAAGGATTTGGACAGACATTCCCAACCCCACCAGCCTGCAGTTAGAATTGAGAATAATAAGCTTAGGCTGGTCAAGAGTGTGTGTGTGGGCTCTACCGTTTCAAATATTCTGGCGCTTGAAAGAGGACATCATCTACTCGTTGGAATTCTTGGAAAAGGTCGGACAGAAATCCAATCGGGATACACTATTTAGAGAGAGCACGAACGTTCTTTTAAAAAAGACTTATGGCGATCTGAATCTGCAAAACTTATGTATCCTTTTCTCCACAGGAAGTGCATTATATATATGCAGTGCTACAGAAGCGAACTTTGGCACTGCAAATAGGAATTGCTGATGACTATTATGTAAAAATCTTATGGAAAAAACCACGGTCACCACTTTCAAATTTTCGACTCAAATGTTCCTCTCGGACACGTAATAAAATCTCACGTATTATAAAAGTTTAGCTTGGTCTGAGCTAACTGGATAACGGTTTTCCTGGCGTGTGCGCCTGGTGCTTGTGCTTGTGTTTCGAAACCACCATGACGGTGCCGCTAGCTTGACGTCACAAGTAGGGCAAAGCGGAGGAACATAAACATGAGTGTGGACTCTTGCAGAGACAGCTAGGGTCACAGTGGCCTTCTGCAGATCAAGAGGAAAGAAAGTGGAGAGAAGAGTGGTGAGGGGTGAGGTGGGGGGTAGGGGATAGGGGGTGGGGGTGGAGTGGGGGGGGGGGGCGATGACGGGGTGGAAATGGGAATTGGAAGGAGATTGAAGGAATGATGATGGTGATGATGATGATGATGATGATGATGATGATGATGATGATGATGATGAGTATCATTATTATCGTTTACGGCCAATCAGCCTTTGTAGGCTATGTCAGGCCGCCGACTACAAAATCACTGAAGCTGCTTCGAGTAACAGCAAGTCCAATCTTAACTTTCCTATGTATTCGCCTTATACAAATCGCATAGGGACACGCAATGGGTATATTCTTAACCCCAACACCACGAGTGGTGATTGGCAAGGGGGGGGGGGGGAGGGGATGCTGAGAGAAGAAGGAACTAATAAGTAAAAATACAAGGCAATAGCTCTGTTGCACAAATGATCATACCTGAGCACATGCAAATCTTGCTCTCTTTTATCGTGGATCAGATCAGAGCAAGTTACACCTACTCGACCTTGCATCATTTTAAAAGAGTACGTCATCTGTGTACTTTCTCGGGTTCTTGCTGTTTTTAGATTTTATGTAGTGATGCTGACCTGAAAAATGCGTTTTTTTTCTCTTGTTTGTGATTCATCTGTTATCAGCTCTATGAGCAATCGTTTGCACGAAGCAGCGCTTACACACACAGTCCTCATCTTGAGAGGAAGCTACAAATTTCATCTGCCGCGTTCAGTAATGCCAATGATTATTGCACTATAATAATAACGAATGACTTCATATACTCCATTTGTTAACTGCAAGTAGGTTACCTCTTTTTGAACAATGAAATGTTGGTGCACTTATACGTGTACTGCACAATTTCTCAGTGAGAAAATCTTGCCGAGGCATTTCCTC
The DNA here is from genome assembly GCA_034096865.1 of Theodoxus fluviatilis. NCBI lineage: Eukaryota > Metazoa > Mollusca > Gastropoda > Cycloneritida > Neritidae > Theodoxus > Theodoxus fluviatilis. The sequence continues at coordinate 21,128 of JAWQFJ010027455.1, read as the reverse complement.
ATACAAAAATGTTGACGGCCTATTGACATTTTAATCCTAGCCAATGGCAATTCTCAGGTATGATACATTTAAAAAATGTTCCTTGATGATTAGATGTACCCTACACACTGAACACAGTGCAGTAGTCAGCAGTTGCATGAACAGACACACAAATTATTAGCTTGTTGCAGAAAAATACAGCATAGTCTAAGATTATGTTCTGGTACGAAAAAAGTGCATGCTCAGTACATCTTTCTACTTAATTTATCCAAACATATGTCACTGCATTATTCAAAAGAAAATTGAAGGTTATATTACAAAACTGTAGATGTGTTATGAGATTGTCTCTCTCGACCATCTCATTTTCTTTCTTTTACAGTAAGACCTCAAACTGGATGTCTTTCACTAACGTGAACTCTTTCTTAGTGGTTGCGCAAATTTCACAACATGGGCTAATATGCATCACAACACGGGCTAGTCTGTATCACAACATGGGCTAGTATGTATCTGGAGGCCCAGTACACCGACCACACCTATTGAGGCATTAAACAGTCAAACTGAATCTCTGTTATCAGGGAAAAGCTGCAGCTGTAAAAGCAGGCACAGAAGCAACCTCATCATTGAGTTGTCTACAGGTGTGGTGCTGCGGTCTTGCCCGTGTATTAATTCCAAGACCATGGGTTGCATTAGTCATTATGCAAGGCTCCCAGAATACTACACCTCTTCAAATGCCGTCCGCAAGGTTTTCTCCTCGCTAAAGAGCCGCTTGGTCGGCGTCATCGTTGTCGTCGTCGTCATCAGTTTCATCATTTTCATCAGCATTATAATGATTCTCGCCAGTGTCGTCATCATCACTGCTGTCGGCGGTGTTGCCGTCGTTATCATCCGAGCTTCGTTCCAAGATAATGCATATGTCGAGGATAAACATTTGAATCTGGATTTTTCTGAATCGCTTATGAACGCATGCATCAGATTTGGGGGACTCCGAACACGATTCAGACAACGTCTGCTTTTGTCATCGAGGCTCTAGGCACGAGGTTAGAGCGCCCCTCCGCTGTGGTTTGCCGCCAGAGGTTGGAGGTCACTCAGATCCTAGAGCTGCTTCCTTGGGCAAAGTGCTCAACTCGCACTGCCTCTCCACGCCCAGGAGTAAAACCAGGTGCCTATGAAGGCAGAGAGGGCAGTGTTGATACCTGACTGTGTGGGTCCCATTTGTCTGTGATTGCTGTCAGGTGCTAGCAAAATATTGAAGGAATAGCCCAGTAAAGTAGAAAGCTCTTTGAGACCAGACAGCGGTAATAAGTCGCTGTATTAACTAATATATTTACCTTTACCTTCGTTTTGTCTGCTCTAACTGCCTGTAGCATCTCTACTTCAATGCTACTCAGAGAGTTTATATGTCAGAAGGTGAGGTGGATAATCAAGGAAATAAGAACACGGAGAAGTCTCAAGATCCCGACGTACATTTCCTGTTTTCCACCACAAGTTGACAGCTTTTCCCCTCAAGGGGCCATATTGGGGTGAGCAGTCTGGTTGGAAGACCACGTCGTTTCCCAGCGTAAATCTCAACACTCAAGCACGTATGCACTGATGTATCAGTAAACCGTGTGTGCATGCGTGCGCGCGTGTGTGTGTGTGTGTGTGTGTGTGTGTGTGTGTGTGTGCTTGTGTGAATGTCTTTGTGTTTGTGTACGCCTGTGAGTGTGAGTGTGAGTGTGTGTGTGTGTGTGTGTGTGTGTGTGTGTGTGTGTGTGTGCGTGCGTGCTCGTTTGTGTATTTGTATGTTTGTATAGGTGTGCACGCGCGCGTGTGTGTGTTTTGTTACCTGTGTGTGTGCATGTGTGTGTGTTTGTGTGTGTGTGTGTTTGTGTGTGTTTGTGTGTGTGTGTGTGTGTGTTTGTGTGTGTGTTTGTGTGTGTGTTTTTTCGTGGTGCGTGTCTGTTAATTTTATGCACATGAATATGCGTCACTGAAGTTTGCAATTTCACATTTTTATTCATGAGGAACGAGACCGAGCGAAGACCTCCGTGTGGATTTTACTCAGGTATGAAGCACTTGATGAAGCACTTATCAAACTTAGAGGAATGTATGCCCTGTGGACGTTTTGTGGCGCATCTTCACTACCAAATGAACACTGATGCATTTTCTGAGACATGCAGTGCCTACGCGGTGTGATTTTTGTTGAATTGATTTCGCTTGATACAAGGAAACATCAGATTCAAACTATAATTCCGTCCAGCATTTCTTTGAAGCAAACATTGACAACCATTACTTCCAGAGATATCATATACGCTTGTGATGGAGGGTGGAGGCAAGGCTGGATGGTACAAAGGCCCAGACATGAAACAAAATCGCTGCTGCTTTCCACAACTTTATTGTTACCCATGGGTATAGGAGCTGTGGGCTGGTCCCAGGCTGGTTGGTAATGGCCTAGACCAAACCCAAGACCATGGTGGCAGTGGTCTCTCCCCCAGATGGGATGGGGGTCTCTCTCGACCTGCCGACAGTCCCTCCTTATCAAAGAAATGCGCGGACCTCAGGGGAGCCAGGCTTGGGATCGGCGGTGGTGATCTCAGCCTGTCTCTGAGTTGCGTTTTCCTAATGATAGAAAAAGGCTCATTGGTGCCTTATACTTACTCGAAATTATTCACACCAGTGTTGCCTCGATAGGCATAACAAAGTCAACCGAATGAATATTGCACCATTGCAATCAGATGCCTTAATTTAGAGAAAGCATCAATTTTGTCTCTTGTTTCAAACAATTTAGGCATAGTGCACAAGAACGACTGGAGGGAAACTGTCCGTGGTCACATGTCAAGTTCAATTAACAAACGATAAGGGAAGGCGGCTCTGCGACCCTCCTGGACTAAAAAGCTATATAGTAGGCTGGTCTTACAACCTAGACGACCGAGGCATCTGAGACGCAGGATACATGATAGAGGGGAGAGAGAGAGAGAGAGAGAGAGAGAGAGAGAGAGAGAGAGAGAGAGAGAGAGAGAGAGAGAGAGAGAAAGAGAAAGAGAGAAAGAGAGAGAGAGAGTCCATGTAAAGACTTCGGGCTTTACTTCACCCGGTCACACGCTTGTATGTCTCCCCTTTAGAGCTAAGTCTTCTAGCAGCATGGTCTCCTGGATAGCAGTAGAAGCAGAGAGTCAGCATAATCTTTGCTGTTGAAATTGGTGACCTCCAAGCTTCTTTGATATAAGCCTCCCTGTAACGGCTGACCTGTTTATGTTATTGTGCTCGGACCCTCCACTTGAGACTTACTTGCTGGATCAACCCCCATCAGCTGAGGGTTAGTCCTCACCTCCCATACCACCGAATGCAATCTCCCAGGGTTCGTTTGGACAGGTGTAAAAACTTCTGGTTTGCGCCTGCCTGCTTCACGGTCGGGCGTGCGAGTGTGTGTTTGCTCACGGATAGTGTCCACACGGCCTACTTCTCTGCACTTTTCATGACCCGAGGATGCAGCCCTTGAGAGTATTTTGGAATGATTGGCACGGGGCTTGTAGGACTGGGTCAAGGTGCCGTTTCCCCTGAGAAAGCTGTGAGGGAACGTGTACTTTTGCAAGAAGGAAGATGGGAGTGTGGTGTTAGTTTTGCCCGGACCCTGCGATGCCAAAATAGGGTGAAGGGGCAGGATAACTAG
>JAWQFJ010027455.1:0-12500 GCA_034096865.1 Theodoxus fluviatilis | reverse complement strand
CTTAGGCAAGAACTGTGCTGGCTCTTCTTGTTGAAACCAGAGGCACTTCAAAGTAGGCTCTACATATTGAGGGCTACATAGGCTACAAACTGCTCTAAGAATTTGTGGATACATATAATAAATAAAAACAGAATAGGTAAAAAACGAAAAAAAAAAAGTTGGCCTTCTTGCCCCACGCATGGGGCAAAACGCCCATGACGAGGGGGCAAAACACCCATGGTGGGCGATTTGCCCCATAGTGTGAGGCATTTTGCCCCACCTAAGCAGAGATCATAGTAACAGTCAAAAACCTAGAACTATTTCTACTGAATGAAGAATGGTTTGCCCCTTAGTGTGAAGCATTTTGCCACACCTTCGCATAAAGCATAGAAACAGTAAAAAACCTAGAACTACTTCTACTGAATAAAGAATAAGGCAAGCGTCTCAACACAGGTTGGTGTCATGAATGTCAGTCATCGGACTCGCAGTTGGGGCAGATGAATGTCGGCAGTCCTTCCATACACTCCTCGTGAGCCCAGTGACGACAGCACTGGCACTCCACCCAGACCTTCCGTGGTCTGGTGCTGCTGTAAGGCTCACAGGAGATGATGCAGGGCCAGTCCTCCTCTTCATCACTCGTTTCCTCAGCTTCTTGGCGACTTTTCTTTGCGCTCTTTCCAGCCTTGGCCTGGTTTTTCTGTTCTCCTTTCTGCTTTTTCTGTTTCTTGAGGGCATGTGTTCCTGCCATGGCGTCTTTGTAGGGCGATGACGTCAGGACTGCCGCAGATTATGTTTTTCGAGATCTTGGCCTCTTCACTGCCAGCTTTGGAACGGGGGACACAGTTTGAATGATCTTCCTAATCTCCTGATCAGACGTCGATGGAGTTGGCTGGGGTAGAGGCGGGAGGGATGATACATCTTCAGTGGGAGTGTCAACAGATTGTCTGATCGAAGCCTCGCCTTCCACAGTAGAACCGTCATCTGGACTGGCTGCGGTGGGAGATGGGCTGGGAAGGGATAAGTCTTCATTGGAGGCTGCCGCTCTTTCCATTGACTGAGGATCAGAGAGTCTTGTCTCTTGCTCGTCCGTGACCAAGGCCCCTTCAAATTCAACATCAGTGAAGACGTTGGGGTCAAAAGGCCAGATGCCACAAGTCTTGAAGCCATGGACTGCTCTCTCAGGCAAAGCTGTTCTCAGGAACGCCTTACCGGATAGACCAGCCATACCGTAGATCGTGATCCTCCGCCCTGGATTAGTCACCATCCAATGATCAGCTTCATCATTGAAGGCGCTCTTCAAGGGTTTGAAGTAGGTCATATCCAGAGACTGCATCTTATGAGTGCTGTGAGGGGGCAAGATGAGCAGTTCGATGCCGTTATCACGGCAAAATTCAATGGAGGCCAGAGTTTTGTGGCTGTGGTGACCATTCAGCAACATGATGTGTGGATCTTGGCGGGAGCAGCCAGTGAATCTTGTGAAGTATCGGAGCCATGTCAGGAAGAGCTCCGAGTCCGTCCATCCGCTCGGATTTGCAAACCCAACTGCGTGTGGTGGTGCCTCTTTCATCAGCATGTCAGTCATTCTTTTCCTCGGAAAAATATACATTGGTGGCAGGAAGACTCCAGCTGCATTGCAGGCACAGGCGAGTGTCACCAGTTCTCCACATTCAGAACTCGTCACCTTGCCCACTTGACGTGTCCCCTTTGACGCCAGGGTTCTGGACTGTTCTCAGCCCCGTCTCGTCCATGTTCCATATTCTTGATGGTGAATATTTGTGACTTTCCAAGCATCCTCTGTACAGGTCAAACAATTTTTGAACCTGCGGTTTGTTGAAGCCTACAGTGCGCGCAATGCTTGTTCCTTGAGGCTGTCGGATGCTCAGGTCATGACGAGCAAGGAAACTTTGCATCCATTCCTTCCCTGCTATCCGTGATTCCTTGTTGAACGGGTGATTGATCTCGGCTTTCTCAGCTACGTCAAACGCAAGACGTTGCACGTCTCGGATCCTGAGCCCGTTTAAACGTTTTTCCATTTCCAGCACATGGAACGTCAGCTGTGACTCCGCGCTGGATGGAAGTGCAGAGCGATATCTACCAAAATCCAGTGTTCCAGGTTCGGCCACTTGTTGATCCCTGTGACGTCGAAGAGTACGTGCAGGAATACCAAACTCTTTGCTGGCAAGAATCAGGGGCACCCCTTCTGTGAAGGCTTTCAGCGCTAGCGCTAAGTTTCCTTGGCCATTCTTGCCCCGCTCGGTCTTTTTTTCGTAGTTTCTCACCATTTTCTCTGCAATATTATATAAAATTATATCAGATTTACTTAGGTTTTTCTTTGCGTAAATTGAAGATCTCGGATTCTATCGAGTATATCATATCTCTCTCTCTCTCTCTCTCTCTCTCTCACACACACACACACACACACACACACTTAACACAACACAAACAAACAAACACACACACACACACACACACACACACACACACACACACACACACACAGAAGAAGAGATATACACGAACGCACACGCATATTGTCACTGTCATTGAGTTGAAAACAAGGAGAGGGCTATAGACTAGAACAACGGGGCAAGAGGCCTACCCTGGGCGTCTTGACCCAATTAGAGGATGGGCGACTTGCCCCAGGCTGACCAATTGTTTATACATGTGGAATTTGGCGGGGACGTGGACGCAGAATGTCGTTTCACCAGCACTAGCTTGGAGCTGAGCCATTCTACTTTCAGCCAAATACAAAGCTTCTTCGTTTCATTTGCGATGCAGATAATATTACTAAATAGTAGGAATCGGTGAAATTACTGAAAACAAAGAGGAAATAAACAAATAATTCTGAAAAACTTGCCTTTTGGTCTGGATTCTTCTCTGTCGTAGACACAGTGTCTGCGTGCGAGAGGAAGCTAGCAAAGCATCATACCTCTCTCTGCGTCACGTGATCTGAGAAATTTCGAGGGTGGGCGTTTGACCCCACATGGGCGTTTTACCCCATGCTACCCCACTTATACCCACGAAACCACGAACACGCGCACGAACACAGGCACGCATGCACGAATTTACATATGCGCGCACACACACATCGAGCCTTGATATAAATTGGCGTTGTTCACGAGCGTGAATCAAATACTTGGAGATTTTGTGATTGAGAATGTTTCACCTGTTTTACCTGTTACACGTTTTTATTTTACCTGTAGCGCCTGATAAAAACTTTCCAGTAGAAAAGCTGAGCCTCTCTATCTCGTTATTTACCCAACCTTACTGGCGCTTTCTTTGAGAGGAAATCTTATTTGAAGAACGATCAAGAATTGCATCTTGCATTGTGCATTTGGTCATAAAATAGTAACCTTGGCGCAGACTACGCATATCAACTTCCCTTTGACATTCTCGGTCATACAGCTTGGGAAACTGCTTATTTCAGATTCGAGGTCTTAGTGCAGGTCATTCTAGTCCACTAGAGACTTCGATTGCCAGCGAAAGAGTCTCTAGCACAGTTCATATCAAGTGATGGAACTAATTTGTCCGGAATATTCATAAGTAGGTCACACGAGAGGCTTCTGCGATAGCACTCTGCTCCCTGACATACGCCGTTAAAGTAGTTCTAAGACTATTTCGCACAAAACTCGTAATGTACGCTTGTTGAGGCAATAAACAAGCGTTTATTTGATAAAACAACATGTTTGTGTTGAAATGGAAACGAGTTTTGACATCTGAATGATTTTTAAAAAAAGTTGAAAACATAATATCCAGAACGAGCCATTTTTGGCATAATGCTGTAATGCGAAGGGTCAAGTCTATTACGCATTCATTGCGAACTCTGCCAGAGTCTCTACTGACTCGGGTTCACAGAATGGGTGCAGGTATCCTCGTGTGTGTGCTATTCTTTGAAGATCATTCAACTAATGCCCTGTGGAAGGAGCGGTTCCATGCCTCCCTCATCAGCTAGAGCCCCCGGCTGCTGGGCTTTTGGAGACGCTCCAGTGGCTCAGCCAGAGGCGGCCCCAAGCAGCCAAAGGGGCTACTAGCTGGCACTAGGACAGGGGTTAGACTATTGGGATTCGATTATCTGTTGAAACCATACTGCAAGATCAATCTTATCTCACACGCAATAACAATCTAGTCACCACACCTCTTAGTCCGTGTTTCAATTAGTGGAGAGAGAGAGAGAGAGAGAGAGAGAGGTAGATAGATAGAGGAGTGAGAGAGAGAGAGAGAGAGAGAGAGAGAGAGAGACAGAGAGAGAGAGACAGAGAGAGACAGAGAGAGAGTTTCCAAGTATAAAAACTCTGCGAGCGTTAACAGGAATATCCTATAAAGTGAAAGCGTGACAGTCAGGTTAAAACCTAAATTATGTCAAGGTATCCGTCTTCCACCATGATAGAAAGTTTTTTAAAATAAAAGCCAGACTCTATTTTCATAATTCAGTTTTCTCAGGAATGCCGATGAAAATATATTACAATGACATTATCACGTAATGTGATCAGTGGTGCTTTATTTTTCTTTATCTGTTTGGAATTTAATGACTCACTCCAAATGGCCACAACAAGCAGGCAAAGGGTAATGTGCCATAATTTCGGAAAGTTGTGTTCTCACATGCCTGTGTTCTCATATGACTGTTCTCTCATGCCTGTATTCTCATATGTCTGTGTTCTCACATGCCTGTGTTCTCACATGCATGTGTTCTCACATGCCTGTGTTCTCATATGACTGTTCTCTCATGCCTGTATTCTCATATGTCTGTGTTCTCACATGCCTGTGTTCTCACATGCATGTGTCCTCACATGACTGTGTTCTCATATGTCTGTGTTCTCATATGTCTGTGTTCTCACATGACTCTGTTCTCACATGTCTGTGTTCTCACATGACTGTGTTCTCATATGCCTGTGTTCTCATATATCTGTATTCTCATAATTATATCTGTGTTCTCACGTGCCTGTATTCTCAAATGTCTGTGTTCTCACATGCCTGAATTCCCATCTGTCTGTGTTCTCATATGCCCGTGTTCTCACATGACTGTGTTCTCACATGCCTGTGTTCCCACACGTCTGTGTTCTCATATGCCTGTATTCTCATATGCCTGTGTTCTCATACGTCTGTGATCTCACATGCCAGTATTCTCATGTGCCTGTGTTCTCATACGTCTGTATTCTCACATGCCTGTATTCTCACATGCCTGTGTTCTCATATATGTTTGTGTTCTCACATTCATGTGTTCTCATATGCCTGTGTTCATATATCTGTGTTCTCACATGTCTGTGTTCTCACACGTCTGTGTTCTCATATGCCTGTGTTCTCATATGTCTGTGTTCTCATACATCTGTGTTCTCATATGCCTGTGTTCTCACATGCCTGTATAATCATATGCCTGTGTTCTCGCATGTCTGTGTTCTCACATGCCTGCGTTCTCATATGTCTGTGCTTTTACATGCATGTATTCTTATATGCCTGTGTTCTCACATGTCTGTAATCTTGTTCGTCAATATTCTCACGTTTCTGTGTTCTCAAATGCCTGTGTTCTCACATGCCTGTGTTCTCCTATGCATGTGCTTTCACATGCATGCATTCTTATATGCCTGTGTTCTCACATGTCTGTAATCTTGTTCGTCAGTGTTCTCACATGTCTGTAATCTTGTTCGTCAGTGTTCTCACATGTCTGTAATCTTGTTCGTCAGTGTTCTCACAAACCGGGAGGTCGTGGGTTCGGATATCACTTAAGGTTAAATACTTTCTTGTCTGTCTGTCTCATTCTGCCAACGAATGAATTGATCTCTCGGGTAATGTTTTTATTCGCTGCTTAGCGAATTTGTGTGCCTCATGCATGAGCCTCTTTCTTGGGGACATCATTTTGCATCCGTGACTCTCATGAAACCATGGTTTCTGGCCTGGTGAATTATTCTGCGATGTCTGCAGGGACTGACCTGTCCAATCCTGGCCTGGCATTCCCTCCCTTAAACCCCTCATTTGAAGATGAAGGATGAAGAGGACATCCGCCTGTTCTGCCCGCCTTTCCTGTGGCACTTCCTGTCTACCACCTGCAGGCTCCTCCTTGCCACGCCTCTTCCCATGCACTCTCTCACAGCAGTCTTCCAGCAGTCGAGGTTGTCCGCAAGGTGCTCCCAGCTGTCTGCTTCGAGATTCAGATCTCTTCTGCAGACATCCATTTAGCACAGTCGGGGACGGCCAGCTGGTCGGATTCCTGTGGCCAGACAGCCATAACAGAGGATACTTCGGGGTGCGCACCTGCAAGCGGCGTACAGGGTCATGCCTTCTCAGGCGTCTCTTGCAGAGCAGAAGATGCATGTTGTGTGAGTCGGCCTTCCCCAGCCCCAGCCCCTCTGTGCTTGTGTTAGGTATATTGTCTCTCCAGGAGATGTCGATGATACGCCTGAGATGCTGGCAATACGAGAGGATGGATTGAACACAGGCTTGGTACACCGTGAGTTTCACTCTCGAAAAAACCCCGCTTTTCTCCTCCTTGAATCTGTCCATGCGGGCGCTCGCCATGTGCACTCATCTCTGAACATTTTGTTTAACCTTTTGAGCACAACGCGCCTTTGGTCCCGCAAATGATGCGTTTATAACAATGATGGTGATGATGATGATGATGATGATGATGATGATGATGATGATGATGATGATGATGATGATGATGATCTTTATTGAGTTTCTTTTTTTATTCATAGCATAGCCCAGTAGTCGTTCTGAACGAAAATAGTCTGTTTGAGTTTAGGCGACAGCTACTTTAAACTTCGACAAATAACTTCATAATTCGTAGGATCAGCACCGTAAATTACCCTCCAAAATGAGCTGTTTGCTTGAGGCTTCATCAAGAGACTCCATTTTCAGATGGGGAACTTGCAGCTTTATTAAGCAAACCCTCTGAAAAAATACTTGGCGTAAAACCATCACTGCGAGACACGTGAGGCGAGAGAATGTAGGGAAAGAGGAGAGGATAGATGGAGTGGAAAGACAAGGACTGAAATACATCATGAAAGCAGGAGCGAAAGTTTTCGGACAAGAACCAGAAGCACACAACAGAGACCTCCATGGACTTATGAACACGCACTATTTCACGAAACATGGTACACTCACTAATTGCATTACCTGGACTAACCACATGCAGAGGTAAATGAACCCCATTCTTTGCTCTATTTCGGGGTCAATTTTCCGAAGGTTCATCGGAAAATCCAAAACAAAACCCATGTCGCGTGGTACACGACAAAGAGAAGATAAAAATAGCTCAGAAAGACCGATATTTGACTCCAGTTGCCAAGTAGGGTAATTGAGCTTAGAGGAATAGGTCAAATCGATCGAGGAAGCGAGGGAAGATTCAAACGCAAGATTCGGACACGACATATATTTTTTCCCGCTGCTGAGTGACGTCAGTCATAAGTCTGTTAGAGACGAAGCAAGACGTACTGTGGGTACGCTCTTGGGGCCGCCCGTGCCTCAGCACGCGGCGAGGCCAATGGCTCAAGCTAGGTGCAGGGACAGGTGTCCAGCTAGCACTAGCTATGGCTCGGGGGGAGAGCCAGCGCTGTTCTAGGAGTTCAGCGTATGCACGGCCTGTGATTTTTGAGGTGAGCGTCCTTTTGATAGTAACCGTTTAACGCGTGTATGTGTGTGTGCACGTGGAGAGAACACCGGTTATGTTAAATGATTTGATTCGTTTGAATTTTTGATAACGCTACCGTGTGGGGTGAGCGATTAGTTAAATACATCGTAAGTGGGGATGTTTAACGACTTATGTTCAATGAATGTTAGTCACTGGGTTCTTGTATGACGCAGGGGAGCGTCTCTAAAGTATTCTCTGCATAATGGTGTGCGAGAGGGATGTAAGGCTGTTTCTGCATATGTGATACTGATAGTGACGGTTGCGTGCTATTTACTTGCAGGCCTATTAAACTACAACTACTACAGAACTGTGAGAGAATGGGAACTGTACGAGGTGCCGAAATGGATGTGGTATTCTGATTTTTCCCCATGGGAGTCCGGGACTTCGCTAAGTAGTGCGTGTACTACTTTCCCCACTCTGTGTGCTTAACAATGGTTGTTGAGCTGGTAATTGTGCTTGGAGGCGCATTACTCTTGGAAACGTGGAGAGCTTTGGAACAGTGTCTCACGTTTAGTGCGAATTGGTTTCGTCGGTGCTCAACAGTCCCAGGAGTGTTCTGTTGGAGCGTGGTTCCTATACCACATGTAAAGTTCTCTGGGGGAGAGAGAACCGTAACAGGTCGGGTGCACCTGTGTATCGTCTATGGTAGCTGTTGCTGCCCGCTCCTTGTCGTGATGTCCGGCGCTGTGGAACGCGGCGTCGCTGTCAGTCTACTTTGAAGTCCAGTCATCGCCTGGGGTACGATTATCCTACGTACTATCTCGGGGAGAAGAACCGGAGCCGAGCGTGTCATGGTGACACGAGGATTGGGGAGAGACGGATCTCTGCTCCAGGACTGTCAGCTGTAGCAGACGACACGGGAGGGTGGATGCGCGTGGACAGTCCAGTGTCCACGCATGAGCTTGTCAGCGGTGGCAAGGCTCAGGACTCAGAGCAGACGGATTTATATGTGTGAAGATTCTTTGGGTCAGCCCGGGTAAGGTGTCTTATCTTCTATATTTCCGTCATCACGCGGTGATTGTTATAAGAACTTGGTCAGAATGCTTGGCGCGAGGCCAAATCAGTAATTATCTCTTAACTAAGTAACGTGCATAATCATACAGCGGAGGTCAAGGAGGACACTTCCGTAATTCCTCGTCGAGTGTACGAGCGAACTGTGTGAGAGTGAGCTGAGGCTACTCTGGGGCTTTGGAAGTCGCCATTATTGCCGTAATTCCTCGGTTGGGTATGCGAGCGAATTGTAAGTGAGTGAGCATGGAGCTACTCGTGGGACTGTCTGGGAGAGTCGCCATTTACTACTTAGAATTAATGTGAGGTGTACTGACTGTCAAGTTGCTTTTGCTCTGAGAGAAACTCGTCTGGTAAGAGGGTTTAACGTTTACTGTCGAAAGACAGGCTTTAGAACGGCGTTCGGCGCCTTGTCATTAATTGTAGGTTGCGGGTCGTGTACCGGCCAACTGGGCGCGTGCTCTGATTGGTCGGCACAGCCCTCAGTTCCAAGAAGCTTCTGCGAAGCCACGCCTGTGAATGAGACGTGTGCTCTCGGTCCATTGAGCTTGTGTGAAGATATGGAGTACTATGGGTTGTGATGGTATTGTACTTGTATATTGTTGGGGAACATGGTGGGGATGGGAGTTATTTTACAACTTTTATGTCATGATTAAACTTGTTATTTAGAAAAACCAAATTTTGCTCCTCAGTGTCTCATTATTTTGTTGTTTTAGTATCTTTTTCTATTATTTATGTATTTATTTTATTATCAGTTGCATGGAAAGCGGTAACTGGGGTTTTGGGTTTAATGAAAACCCCCTTTAACCGCCACAAGTGGCGAGCCTAGCCTAGGATGTTTCCTAATTAATTTGAGAATTAACTCAATGACGACGCACCGCATCATATGATGCGGTGAGGTGAGCAATGGTTGACGACGCACCGCATCATATGATGCGGTGCGTATGTAAATTTCTTGTGTGTGTTGTAAGGGGCTCTTAACCAGTCGAGGTAGTCTAGTTCTCTTATAAGATAGTGAGGAACATTGTAGATCGTCTGTGTCTCTGAATTTGAAGAGGATAAGGCACTGCCAGACTTTGTTTACACATGTGGCAAGAGGCGCTTTCAAGGCTAAATCACAATGGCGTCACGGCAGGACGATGAGGATGTTGTTGAAATCGCTGTGAAAGAAGCATCAGATGAGAAGGACGATGTGATCCGTTTTTCCGAAGATGAAAAAGATGCAGTTTTAGAGGAGCAGATCATAGGTATAGTGCACGAACTGCTGACAGAAGAAGAGGAATCGGAAACTGATCCGTACACGCTGTCGGCTTTGAGTCGGCCTCACTCCAGTCGAACTAAATACAGGCACGCCAGACGGTACCCATCTTTGTTGCAATACTATATTCAAAATGAAATTAACGAGAGAATGACATTGATCTACAAGGATAGAGGAGACAAAGAGCGTTCTAATGATGGCAACAGTTTTTCCATTGCTTGATTAGTATTTTTTCAGCAATTTCTGTAAAAATGCCCAGAAACATGCGTCTCCAGTCGACACGAGCTAAAAATAGTGCCGTCTTCAATGAGTTAACAATCATTTTTGTGGGGTTGCCGCTTTCCTGCAACATAGACACTGAGGGTTTTGTATTTTTGAACTTGCATTTCTTGTGGTGACTTGATATGCATTGTTGGATGTACTCCCTGTTGCTGAGTGCGGCTTAGCTTAGTTGCTTGATGTTGTTTTCCCAGTCTTTTAAATTGATTCTTGTTTGACTTAGTTAAGTATGCTAAGACAAGAATGCTGTGAAACTTAGCTTGTGAGGATATAGTCACGCGCGTAGGCGTGGCTGCATGAGCAAGCAAGGCTGCTAGTCTGAGTGGAAAACTTAGGGAGAGGGAGTACGCCGCTGCGTGAGTGATCAAGGGATCAAAGGTTGATTGTCCTTCCTATTAGGCTAAGTGAAAGCCGTGGGTATAGGCTCACCTGTGGCCGAGTTAGTTGTAGTGGATCTCGCCCGGCTGGGCAATCCTGGGGCGGGTTTCAAAATGCGAAGATCTCGGTAGATCTACGTAGATCTCGCCGAATGGGCAGTTTCATTCTTTGCTTGCTATCGAGCCAATCGTAGACGAGCGTAGATTGAGCGAGGCAGCTTGAGAGGTGCCTAGCTTTTAAGATTCGAGACAAAAGTTCGTCGTGGATGTGTTGACCTGCATTCGATGTGTAAACTGTAGGAGGTTTCACGATCTATTACTGCATTCAACATACACCTTTGATAAATTAATGCTGTGCATGGCTTCTATTTTCTTTGGATGGGTTGCTAGTATCTCGAAATAGAGCGTTTTCTGAATGAACCGGCAACACGTCGGCCATTGAAATGTGGCCAGTTCACCTCTTGTCGTGACGTCTACGCATGCACATTACTTCGTCACGTTGGGTAGTTTCTATTTTAGCTAGCTCTTACTGCGAAGCAAGATCTTGCGACCAAGATCGACTACCTATTTTGAAACCCGCCCCTGATAGACTTATCGAGTTAAGTGCTATTCAAAATTATTTCTAGGATATGAGTAGAGACATGCTTTTGGTTGATAGAGCATCCGTCTTATTGTTTAGATTGACTATTCCTTAGTGAGAAGGGAAGTTAGTCAGGAAATCCTAGAATAAACTGCTTAGGGCAGGTTTTCTTCCTGTAGGGAGGATAGTTTAATAGGAGTTTCACATGTGATGTGTGAAGTTGCTAGGATGCTGCTGCAGCACAGGACGTGTGTGTAGCTGCTCTGTGTTGTGTGCAGAGATTAGTTCACTTGTTATAGTGATAAGCATTTCCTTAGCAACAGTGGAAAGCCTGAGTGGCTGTTGTTGACTCATTCCAGTTTTTGTGGATTTTGTCCGGTGTAGCAATGTCTAGGACATGTGTGTTGATGGACCGGATGTTGTTTGAGTTAGGTCAGTGTGCCGTCTGTTTACTTCCAACGTCTTTCCGTGGGGAACGGTTGTGTGTATAAATAGCCAACTGGAGGTTGCGCTAGTTCTGTTGGAAGTGTAGGCAGCTGATGCTGTTGTCGAACGCTAGCGTGTGTGTGTTGCGTGTTGACTGGAGATATGAGTCAGATAGGGGTCGGCTGCGTGAGAGGGGTGCCTCACACTCAGTGAGACTGAGAGTGTAGGCACGGTCCGCTTGGGACCCGCTCTCTTTCCTCCTGAGGTGGTGAGGTTACCCTGCGCACCTTCCTAGTGTGGTGTAGTGCCAGTGTTGTCCACCCATTAGCCATTAGTTGTGACAGTCGTGTCTTGAGACAGTCATAGACAGAGTCATAAGTCTAGTCGTAGACATTGTGTGAAGAGTACAAGAGAGTGTACTGAGTAAGTGTCGTCTGCTAGCACGTGTCCTGTCGAGGAGAGTGCATGAGATTGGTTGGAAGTTATCACCGCTGAGGGGCGGTTATCCTCTTGGAGGGAGGATGGGTTGTGTTAGTAGTTATTCTCTTGGAGGGAGGAATCTGTGTCACTAGGGTGATGCCGCATAGGGCGGCTGTTCTCTTGGAGAGAGGACAATGAGAGCATGCTTAGGAGCTCGAGAGTGATGAGCGCATGCAGAGGATGTGTGAGGTGATGTAGTGCAGTGCATCTACGAGAGTGCCTGCGTGAGTGGACTACTGTCACCTGTCGCGTGTATGAGAGGGATTGGGTGCCTTGTCGTTCTCCGGGAGCCTGAGGGGGGCCCACCTCTGTCTTTTTGGAGGATGCAAGGTATCCCAGCGCCCCTGCTCGGTGTGAGTGAGCGCGAACCTGACTGAGTGAATGTGACTTAGGTGTTGCATGTCAGGAGAGGTAGTGGGCACCGTGTTACCTGCTAGAGGGGTTAGGGGTGTCCACACGGTCTGACTGAGACCCACCTTATTTCTCCCTGGG
>JAWQFJ010027454.1:0-24140 GCA_034096865.1 Theodoxus fluviatilis | reverse complement strand
TGAAGTATGAACTGCTTCTGTGAAGTTCTAACTTGCCAGCATGAAGAGAATTTATACATAATGTACTCAAGGAAATGAAGAGGAACACTTTACAACATCTGCGCTGGTGATGATGGTGATGTTAATGATGACAAATGTGTTATTAAGAATGTTTGCCCTAATGACATTCAATGTTGCAACCTGTCATGTATTGATGGTGACAACAATGTTGGTGGTGATGGTGATGATAATGATGGCGATGTTCGCTAATAAATATGAGCATTTTTTATCTATATGAAAATAATGATGATATTGATGTTGATGATGACAAATGTGTGATTAGCGTTGTTTGCATTAAGCTCAGTGAGAAATATTATAGTAATGATAGTGAGGGTGGTGATGGCCTTGGGGATCATGATGATGGTGAAGTGTAATAAACATGGTGATAATGATTGTTGTGGTGAGAGTGATGATGGTGATTATGGTGGTGGTGGTGGTGGTGGTGGTGGTGGTGAGTGTGGTGGTGGTGATGATGATGATGATGGTGATGATGAGTATGATGATGATTGTGGTGATGATGGTGGTGGTGATTATGATAGTGGTGATAGTGCTGGTGATGATGGTGGTGATGGCGGTGATGAAGATGAATATAACGAGATTGAGTAGGTGATGATACTGATGATAGTGCTGTTGCTGTCTGTGTTGTCTCAGTGTGACAATGCTGAGGATACTTATCAAAATGATGACATATGTGAATTATAATTGCTGATGACATCTAATCCAAATAAAACGACAGATATGTGAATTATCATGGCTGATGACAAATATGTAATTAATGAAGTCTGGTTTAAAAAATGATGAAAAGTGGTGAGACTAATTATAACAATGATGACAAATAAGGAAATGTAATTTTAAAATTTCATTTGATGATGGATATGACCAAAAAATCGATAATAACGGTGGTGCTGTGATGTTGCTGTCTTCCTGCCACTGCCCTGCTGCAACTTACTTTGGTGATGATGACACTGGTGCGTGGGCTGTAAAGTGTACTACTGATGCTATTCCCACCCATGAGGTTATGAAATCACAATGACATTCTTGCTTATTCATGTGTGCAGTATTGCTCATTTTCTTCATGAATATTTTCTTAATGAATAAAGTCTTTTTGATATGTAGCCTATGTATTTTCATTTGTTTTGCACCATATATCACACCACAGAATGCGCTCATGGCGCGACATTGTGAAATAAACAAGTCTTGAGGCCAGTTTCGAAGGCAGCTAAACACAGAGCTGACCTCAGTGACTCAGGAAGCTGGTTCACAGTCTGGGTCCCACAACACTAAATGATCAATCGCCATAGTTTTTCAGTCTTGTTTGTTGGACACGAAGCAGTCGTCGGTATGAGGATCGGAGATTCCTCGTGGGATTATGAGACTACCAGCTCCGAGAGGTAGGATGGAGCCTGATCAGTCGCACACTTGAAAACGGCGGAAAGAGTTTTAAATTTCGATAGATCTTTGTCGAACTGGTAGCCAATGGAGATCTCGGGGCATTGGAGTCACGTGAGCCTATCTTGACTGTCGCTTTCTGAAGCCGTTGCAGCCCCTGCATCTGCCTACTCGTTGCTGCAGATAGAAGGCTATTGCAGTCTCTGTATCTGCCCACTCGTTGCTGCAGATAGAAGGCTATTGCAGTAGTCAAGAAGCGGCAAGATGAGAGTCACAACCAGAGTTGCTGCAGTGTTCTCTATCAGGCAATCTCTAACACTCCAGATGCGGCGATGGTGCATATATATCCCGCGGTGATGATTTGACGAACTCGGAGCTCTGTTGATAAATTTTGATCGAATTTGATGCCGAGGTATTTCACACTGGCGAAAAATGCTATATCAGCATCGGCTATGGTGATGTGTGTGTCCTTGATCTTTTGTCGGTTTCTCTCTGTGCCAATGAGGATCACTTCTGTCTTTTCCTCGTTGAGCTTGAGGTGATTGGCGGACATCCACTTCTTGATGTTGTCGCAACAATCTTGTACTGCTAACTCATTTGCAGCAAAGGCTCCTTGATCTGGTTTAGAAGCAGCATATAGCATGGTATCATTTGCAGCAAAGGCTCCTTGGTCTGGTTTAGAAGCAGCATATAGCATGGTATCATTTGCAGCAAAGGCTCCTTGGTTTGGTTTAGAAGCAGCATATAGCATGGTATCATTTGCAGCAAAGGCTCCTTGATCTGGTTTAGAAGCAGCATATATCATGGTATCATTTGCAGCAAAGGCTCCTTGGTCTGGTTTAGAAGCAGCATATAGCATGGTATCATCCGCAAAGAGATGGTGAGAGAGGCCATGTTGATCAATTAGATCACTCTGCAGTGGTTCAGGTTGATTTTAGAATATAGGACTGGGCCTAAAATTGATCCCTGGGGCACGCCACAAGTAGGGGCATGTCTTTTGATGATGAATCCCCCACTTTCTCTCTGATCTCCCTGTCACTTGTGAACCAATTCAGGGCAATGGATGACAAACTCAGGTCCCTATATATAGCTAGGAGTAGGTCATGATTGATGATGTCGAATGCTGCTGATAAGTCCAATAGCACTACTAGGGCCACCTCATGTGAGCTGTCAGTCAGTATGGGGTTGGTAAACTCCCCAGGGAGTTGTATGGTGTTGGAGTGATAAAAAGAGGTAGCCCGATGACAAGGGGGTAAATGTGTGTTGTTTGAGCACCCATCAATGGGTGGGAAAGTCACAATATAAAAAGGAGCTCCTCTACCTTTAACTGTACTACCCAAGAAGTGGAGATGGTGCTGATACAGGACTCTGTGCATCTCTTCCATCCCTGTTTCACTGTGTTTTGTCATCAGACGCTAGTAAAGGAGTGATCTAGTGGCCCAGTGATCAGGACAAAGAGTGTAAAGTTGTTAGAGACTCAGAAATGGTTGAGAAGTCACTGTATAAAATGACGCCTTTGCCTTTTTATCCTTGGGTACAGAAATGTCACACATGTATTCTACTCCTTTACATTTCATTCAGGCTCGGCCTCGTATGTGACTGAAAGGAGTATGGAACTGTCATGCTTGGGTAAGACCATTCTGAGACATTCTCCCAGTTTGTTCTACTATCATAATGTCTCCCTCTGAAAAATATTATTTTTTTCCTTCTGTTTATTAGTTTATTCCTTCCATGTTCCGGATGCTATGTCACACCATTCACATTGCAGGTGCATACTCAAGCTGCTTGGAACTTGACAGATGTAGCAATTCCTTTCACTTCAGCAGTGCGATTTTTCCAGAGAGAATTCACAGGGCCCCTGTACCGCAGTAATCAATTTCTGATACTGCATCTGTCACTTGTTTGGTACTGTTTCAACCTGATCATGTTGATGCAATTGGACTGCAAGATGCTGTTGATATGGCAAACATCTGACAAGGGTCTAGTCCAAAACCATCTCAAAGCAATGGTCTGGGCTTTCAACAGATCTCGAAGTTGCTTCAAGCAAGCAAGATAAAAGGCAAGCACCTACAATAAAGAAGACAAGTCGTGGATATGATGTAAATATTGCATTTATTTTCTGTTTCAGACATAGTGTGTAACAGTAGTCACTTTTCTGAACAAAAGACCAAACAACAGTGGGAGCAAGGGAGGGTGGAGAAAGGAATGAAGCCTACAAAAAAACCTACAGATGCCATTTGGGTTCCACTGCCTCTACTGACTTTGTACTTGGCTTTGTCTAGTCTCTCTACATTACACAACACGCATAGAAAAGTGTCATTTCAAAATATCAAGTTAGAAGAGTAAAAAATTGGAGACAAAGACTTGAATAACATATACACAAATTTGTACTGGATGCAAAGTGTAACAAATCATTCTGTTAATGCTTTGTGATCATATCATCAGAAAAGAATGTGCCATCACGGATAGCTGGATCTATAGAAATAAGTCTTTTGGCAAACAAATAAGAAAACAAATCAAACAATTACACACAGTACAAACTTGCATAAACGTAATTTGATTCATTGACCGTTTTCCCCCATTTACATCAATGGATATTTTCTTTTTCTTCTTTTTGTGGCTTTTTATGCGCAATATATGTACATCGTTGTCAACCCCTATCAGTATTTTTTAATGTGCATATTTTGTTACAACAAATCATAGTGACTAGCCACTACATTTGATGTAAAAAAAGTAATCTTTTGTTTCTATGCCAAGTTAGTTATGTGAACAGACATGTTTATTATCTACACAAACAGTGATCATTCACCAAGATTTTCAAAACAAGACACCCATGATGGGTCTGCTGGCCTGAATATAAATGCACAACAATTCACACTTCCTTTCTGCCCTCAGCTTTCACCAGCATCAGCCTGTGCGTGGTGCAACAAAAAGAAAATGAAAAACACCATGTTTCCCATCCCCTAAGGAAGGAAACACAATTCAAGATGTACATCTGACTGTTGGTGTCAACCTAAGCCATGGAAGCCAAAGGGAGTGTTAGTCTGTGTGAGACAGATGCAACTCAGACAACTATCAGGGGAATTTACACTGACATCACCATAAATATAATTATTCTCTCTGCATCCTGTACACTTCTCATCACTCAATTTCAGGTAGATCTGTTGAAAACTGAGACATTTCCAGCAATTTCCAAGAAAACCTTAAACACTTATGAGAAATAACATTATCTGCGTCTGTGTAAAATTTACCGGATCCTTGCAAGGTATCTGGGTGTTGGAGAAACTATTTCAACCGACCCCAGGATGAGAAAGACGGCCATGGCAAGACATGTATGTCGTGACAATTTAACTCCCTGAGAGCAGCATTACAGCAAAAACACAACAACGCTCCTATGTTTCTTCCCAGAAGTAACTCTGTTTGTTGCCACAAGTTACATGGCCCAGTGATGTTCTTTAATCCTCATGCTGGAAGAACATGCAAAACACACCCCCAAAGTCAAATCTTCATGTCAGTCAGAGAAATTAATCAGGGATACATCATCCCTTGTTCAAAGCATTTCTCAGTAAAGTGTCAACACTTCAACTTTTTCATCCTTGAATAGTGAACAAACCAGGGGTTCAAAACACAAAATGCCTGTTGAGGATGCCTAGAATTATATGACAGAACTCTGAAGAATCCATCTACTTTCTCACATAACTAGGCTATAAAAGACATTTAAGGTGGGAGTTCTTTATCTGCAGATATGCCAAAATATATTAATGTACCAAGCCAGAAAATAAGATTACAATAAGCCCAATACCACGTCAAAGGAAATACACTCTTTACAAAAAATATATATCTTTCATTATCAAATAGTTTATGTCTATTGCTTGTGAATACAGCACCATACGTTGAATTGTGATAGTGGTACAAATTAAGGCCATGGTTCAAAATGATTGCACCAGTGTTGTCACTGCCTTGTCCCAAAGATGATCAGCATGGGCAGATCAAAAGCCAAAATATTGTATTACTACATATTGCTATCATACAGGCCTGTGCTTGCAGACCAAAACACAATTAGGACCAGTGTGCCCAGCAAAAAAAAAATCCCAAAATTTCCTGTGCCTTTCCAACTTGTCAATGTCAACTTATCCTGTCACCATTCTAAGTCATTCCTCAACAGGCATTTTTTACGCTTGTTGCCAACCAAATGTTCCTTCTTTCTTGACAACACCAGACAAGCACCTTTGCTTCATCTGGATTGGGGCCAAGAAAACTTTGGGTTTCATTCCCACTTCCAAAAAAGTGATATTGAAATAAACAAAGTCAAAATACAAAGTGTGTATCGTTATATACTGTATTCCAAGCCCATTCTTACTTCAGCCACAGCACAGAGGCAAACTACAAGCAAACAGCAACTTGGTTTGTCACTTCAAGGGGACAGGCTACTTTTCTTCTCCACCTTTCAAACCCAACACACACCACCAGTGCCTTTCAAATCTAACAGATACATTGGGCTGGATATCATGCATGCCAAAAAATATATGTCTGGAACAAATGTAGAGTTAGAAAATAACTCTCACCAGACCTCAAATAAAATCTCAAATCAGTACAACTCAAAGGTTGAACATAAATCAAAATATAACAATCTCAGCCGTCACCAGCTAGATAAAAGTTCCATGTCTTGACCAATCACAGAGAGGCTGTTGCCTAGCAACGATAGCAATACGAAACAATGGTCCAAAGACGCAGTGGGTGGGATCTTTGTTTTTCAAAAGTTTTCTGTCTCCCGGGTCCTGTGCTTAGTACATTTCATCAATATTATGTGTTCAAAAGCTAGACAGCCTAAAGACATACATGGACAAGATACAAATAGCTAGTCATGCAATACACTAACTCACCAATCCCAAGACAGACACTAACACTGGTGGATAAAAAAGTTAAGCAAAACAACATCTATAATATAAGTAAGAAAAGTGGTCATCTTTCTGCCCCATGTACAAGAGCATCCAGGTCGGTGAACAAGTATAGTACTGCACACCAACTCCCCAAAGCACTGGGGACACTTTCTAAAACCACTGTCACTGCCTAGATGCTCCAGCAGTGGGGGCAAGATGAACCACTGTGCTCAAGACAACATAGAAATCCTTGAACAAATACAAGAAAAGTTGGGCCAGCCAGTACTCTGGCCATCACACAATAGGGTGGCTGGAAGGGCTGGCTGGCACCAACCAAACCTTGCCGAGTGAGTGGCAGCAGGCTTGCCTGAACCTCTTTGCCCAGAATTGTGGGTGGGTTCCCCCGACAACGCCAGCTCTTAGCCAACTCCTCTTCACCTTCCGCGTCTCCTCCAGTGTCTCCTCCCACACAACTGTGCGCATGGGAGGGACCAAACCAAAAACGGGCAACAAGGCCACAAGGCAACAAGACAAGGACCTCAGCAGGTCACGCCAAATTGAAAACCACAGAGAGACTGCTTGGGGCAACTCATACAGCCACTGTCTCCTGCTCCATGTTGGGCTTGCGGTAGCTGGAGGTTTCCATGTTCTCTGGGCGCTCAGAGGGAGTAGTGTGCACGTAGTGCTGGGCGTTGGAGAGAGGCTGGGGAGCCAGGGGAGTGGCAGACCACTGGTACGGAGCCTTGCTCTCCCTGCGCATCTTTCGCCTCAGGCGGCGCTGCTCCATGGTAAACTGCAGCTTGCGAACCTTCTCCCGCAGCAGCAGCGTCTCCTGGTCTGCAGCCCCAAAGGTGGGAGAGGGGGTTCCTGCAAGACAGAGGGTCATGTCTCTGAGGAGGCTGTACAGGGTATAGTGTGTGTGTGTGTGAGAGAGAGAGAGAGAGAGAGAGGGGGTTCCTGCAAGACAGAGGGTCATGTCTGTGAGGAGGCTGTACAGGGTATAGTGTGTGTGTGTGTGAGAGAGAGAGAGAGAGAGAGAGAGAGAGAGAGAGAGAGGGGGGCCTGCAAGACAGAGGGTCATGTCTCTGAGGAGGCTGTACAGGGTATAGTGTGTGTGTGTGTGTGAGAGAGAGAGAGAGAGAGAGAGAGAGAGAGAGAGAGGGGGGGGGGCCTGCAAGACAGAGGGTCATGTCTGTGAGGAGGCTGTACAGGGTATAGTGTGTGTGTGTGTGAGAGAGAGAGAGAGAGAGAGAGAGAGGGGGGGGCCTGCAAGACAGAGGGTCATGTCTGTGAGGAGGCTGTACAGGGTATAGTGTGTGTGTGTGTGTGAGAGAGAGAGAGAGAGAGAGAGAGAGAGAGAGAGAGAGAGGGGGTTCCTGCAAGACAGAGGGCCATGTCTGTGAGGAGGCTGTACAGGGTATAGTGTGTGTGTGAGAGAGAGAGAGAGAGAGAGAGAGAGAGAGAGGGGGGGGCCTGCAAGACAGAGGGTCATGTCTCTGAGGAGGCTGTACAGGGTATAGTGTGTGTGTGTTGAGAGAGAGAGAGAGAGAGGGGGGGGGGGGGGCCTGCAAGACAGAGGGTCATGTCTGTGAGGAGGCTGTACAGGGTATAGTGTGTGTGTGTGTGTGAGAGAGAGAGAGAGAGAGAGAGGGGGGGGGGGCCTGCAAGACAGAGGGTCATGTCTGTGAGGAGGCTGTACAGGGTATAGTGTGTGTGTGTGAGAGAGAGAGAGAGAGAGAGAGAGAGGGGGGGTGCCTGCAAGACAGAGGGTCATGTCTGTGAGGAGGCTGTACAGGGTATAGTGTGTGTGTGAGAGAGAGAGAGAGAGAGAGAGAGAGGGGGGGGCCTGCAAGACAGAGGGTCATACCTGTGAGGAGGCTGTACAGGGTATAGTGTGTGTGTTTAGGGGCTGAATAAGCCTGTGTGTGTGTGTGTGTGTGTGAGAGAGAGAGAGAGAGAGAGAGAGAGAGAGAGAGAGAGAGAGAGAGAGGAGAGAGAGAGAGGGGGGGGGCCTGCAAGACAGAGGGTCAGACCTGTGAGGAGGCTGTACAGGGTATAGTGTGTGTGTTTAGGGGCTGAATAAGCCTGTGTGTGTGTGTGTGTGTGTGAGAGAGAGAGAGAGAGAGAGAGAGAGGGGGGGGGCCTGCAAGACAGAGGGTCATGCCTGTGAGGAGGTTGTACAGGGTATAGTGTGTGTGTTTAGGGGCTGAATAAGCCTGGGGTATATAGAGGCAAGAATGAGAAAGAAAATGTGTGGCAGTGTGTGTATGTGTGTGTGTGTGTGAGAGAGAGAGAGAGAGGGGGGGGTGGGGGGGTGGGGGTGGGGGGGAAATAGAGAGAGAATTATTGCATAAAGTACAACTGTTTACTGAGCAGTTTCAAATTTCACCACAATCTCTCTCTCTCTCTCTCTCTCTCTCTCTCTCTCTCTCTCTCTCTCTCTCTCTCTCTCTCTCTCTCTCTCTCTCTCTCACACACACACACGCACACACACACAGACACACATAAATTTTTGGGGGGCTCATGTTAATTTTTCCTCCACAGACAGACAGAGGTAGGTATAACATCACAGAGAAGGCTACTGAGAACACGTACTCACCGGAAACTCTGGAGGCTGCCAGGTCTGCACTGGGGTGGAGGGCAGAGGGCTGTGGTCTCAGGGGGCCAGGCCTGGGAGGGTGGGGGAAGTGGTGGCAGTGGTGGGGGGGCCTCTGTGCAGAGGGGGTGGTGGGGGACAGCTTGGGGGAGGCACCCAGCAGGTCATTGAGGATGTGGAGGATGGTGGTGACATCACGCTTGGGCCGACCATTCTTGTCCTGCAGAGTGGGGTCTAGCGTGCCTGCAGCAACAAAAAAGGACAGTGAGAAAAGGTTCTCCATGTACGAAAAGTGGGAATAGTTCTCTCTGTATGTCATGAAGTTAAAAGACTGCAGTAGGAATATTAAAAAACTGGGTACATCTTACAAATGAATATCCGTCATCAAATTTTACTCTTTTTTTCTGAGGAGATGCATTTATCATCACTTATATCAACTTTGGCATACAAGTACAGAGCACAACTCGGTGCTAGAAACACTGGTTACAGAAGTATTGCATTGCCTACTAAAAGGTACACAGCCTGAAAAATCAGCACTTAGGGTGTCAGGTCCTCAAGTAGCCAAAAGCAACAGTTGCTTACTTTCCAATGCGTGTGGGAGTAACATTAATGTAAGCCTGCAGCAGTTCAGCTATATTTGGAGACTTTATGTTTGGGATGAGATATTTTTTAGACCCTAGGATAGATGTACTGAATTGATAACACCTGTGGATGTAGCATAGAGAATTGTGTGTGTGTGTGTGTGTGTGTGTGTGTGTGTGTGTATGTGTGTTCGTGTGCATGTGTGTGTAAAAAACTGCTTTAAACCCCAATAAACGATCTACAAAACTCAGGACTAACCACTGCAATGCTAGTACACTTTTCAAATCCAACTCATTAAAAAGGATCCCCTTGAATGCTGCTCACATTCTCATTTCTTCAAGCTACTGAGTTTCAAATATCTACAACAACAAAACTTCCAGAGCTCTTCAATCCAAGGAATTTTTTTTTTCTTCATGCTGCTAAAATTCAGTATCAACCAAAATGAAACGCCCAAAGTTCTACAGTCCAAGGAAAAGTTTTTCATTCACAATCACCTAATCCAAATGGTCCATGGCATGGGACTCACCAGAGAAAGTTCCGGAGTAGACACCATTGCCCACACTGTGCATGCTGTTGATGACGGCTCCAGAGAGAGGAGTGGGCCTGCAGGAACAGGAGCGTGAGCCTGCGTGCTCACTTGGAGAGGGGCACACAGGCATGGGGGCCGGAGGCGCTTCACTCATCTGTGGCAAAACACGTACAGAATGATGAGAAAATAATGACTTCAGAACATCTGAATATACAATGGACTAAAGATGCAAAATTGGTTGGACATGAAATTTCCACATTGCCGTGTCTATTGCAGATGTGAAATATTTAAAGAACTAGAGGAAAAGTAATCAAAAACAGATTCGTATGAAAATATTGATCATTGATTCATGGAAGAAGTGCATTACTCAATCATGCAAAGCTGCTACATAGAACACTTGCATCTTCCAGAACATATCTCTCCTATGCATCTTGGAAATATTTTCAGAAAGACTTGATCTCTTCAACAAGTCTATTTTGATTTCAACCAAATCAATAGGCACTGCACCAACAAAAAAGGGATTTTCGTAATGACTGGCACCTTTATTACAAAACACCGAATATCTCAGATTATCATTCCAAAGGAATTTTGCACACTGCCACTACTGAACCATGCCAACAATACTTTTGGGTCTTCCTCCTGTTCTGCCCTCCCTCTGTCTCCTCCAGCAGCAACTCACCTGTTTCTGTGGGGGCGTGGCACAGGTAATGTTGTGGTGGACTCTTCGTGCAATGTTGTGATTCATGGGACGGCTCTGTGCCCTTCCGCGACTGCTACATTGTGTGGTGAGTTGAAGCTGTACAAACATCATGTGATCTCCCATCCGCATGGCCAGCAGCAGTGGGGCACGACCAGAGAGGAAGTCACTGACCTGTGAACAAGAGTGGGCTGGGGTTACTGGAGAGAACTTGTATGAAGAAGATTAATTATAATCCTTAATTACAGGTGACAATTTCATTCACTTGTATTATGTCTGAATTTTGAGCACTAGATATTTCTACTACTTTTATGTAATTATACTTTTGTTGTGTAGATTCCATAGAGTTTGTTAGACAAACAATTGTCATACAAGCTTGCAGCGATGGGCTATTTTTTGCTTTTGTCTGCAGTTGGACAGTGTAAATGTACATGAAAAGTAATTTTGATTTTTGGATGTGGAAGAACTTCAGCCTTACCTGTGAATCTGTGAGATTTTCAAGTGCTTGCATAACACCAGCTTCTGGTCTTTGCAACTGTAAAATGCAAAAGACATTATGAGTCACAGATCCAACATGCACACAGCCAAACTGGAAGACACACCAAATTTAGCAGAATCCAAAGGCAGATATGATCCGCCCTTTAAAAATTTCAATAATAAATGTCACTGATGTAACCCTAGGTTTAGTTACTTCCTGTTACGACAGCTTTAGAATGAGATATTAATAGTACTTGCATTCATACACATGTACTACATCCTGTTAGCATTAGTCCTAAACTCACGATAAGCACAGCCAGTTACAGAAGATTTGCAACTCTAACCAAGATGTTAGTGATCGAAAGCAAGTGACAATAACTTAACTACAAGACGTGATCAGAAAGAGGCACTTGCATTTATTTATATTTGTGTCAGACTTCATGACTTAAATACACAGGTAAAAGACCAGAAAAATAGGCAGTCTCTGTTTTATGAGTTGCTGGTTTAGTTGTATGAATTTCTGTTATGGAAAGCAGTATTTCTGGCTTGAACTGTCTGTGTGTAAGCATATTGTTAACACACATGTATTGAAGCAAGAGTGATCCTACTATATGCAGTCCACATTTCGCCTTACCGTGATGCCACTCTGTACATTGGGAAGTAAGGTGATTTGGCTGCCATTTGCTATGTTGTGCTCAGTTAGGGTACCATTCTCCAGCGTTCTGAAAGGATAAAGACAGACATCATGTCACAGACTTTTAGAAACCAACACGGTTTTGATTACTATGTATATGATGGTTTTGATGGAAATAACGATTATGATGATGGTGGTGGTGATTAAGTGGTTACTTCAATGCATTCATAATACTCTTTCTCTCATTCTGGCTATTCTTCCTTTGCTCCAGTAATATATCAACATCATCCCCCACAACTAAAGGTCCATGAGTGCACAACCACCCAATTGTCTTTCACAACAGGGGCATGCAGACTAGCTTATCACGTACATATAAAATTATAGCCAAAACATAAAACAGCAGCTTCCAAAAACAGAAAAAGAGACTATTATCAATCAGATAGCAGGGGACGGTTTGGGCTGCTTTCTGTCTCTATTTCCTCTCTCCATTCTCGATGGAGAGGAAGGGGGGGGGGGGGGGGGGGGGGGGGGGGGGGGGGGGAAGAGAGAAATAGGATGGGAGAAGGGGTGAACTCTTGGGGATGGCGGAAGGGGGGGCCACAGTCTGCTGGAGGTCAGGCGGCAGCAGCAACTATACCGCAGGCAGTCGCTAGGGGGCGCTCTGCGGTCACCAGAGCTTGTTGTGAATGACGGTAGCAATCAATTGAGGACACGTGCCCTTATAAGGGCAGCTCTGTTGCCAAGCCTGCATTGGGGATGGCTGGCTTTTGCCGTGGAGTGAGCAATGCCCATCTTGGTATAGACCCCCCCTCGGTCGTCTGCATACCTCAGCTCCCGTGGCCCTGCTTCCTTCATTCAGAATTCTCCATGGCGCACTAATCCCCGCCGACAACAGTGCAGCTTTTCCCCCGTCTGCACCGATGCAGGCGGGCTCCCACTTCTCGTCACTGACAGGCTAGAATCTAGCTCGAGCAGGTGCTTCGAAATGGCATGCATGCCCTCAATCAGTGTCTGAGCGTTGCATTTTGAGAGAGAGGGAGAGGCGGACCTCCCACGTCTACAGGAAAAAATTCCCATCTGCAGGTGGCGCTGATTCCACAAACGCAAAAGTGCATCGCCGCCATTCACAACTTATTCCATTGATAACTGCATAAATAAAAATTGGAATAAGCTTAAAGTGAAAACGAACCAAAATATATGAGGAATAGAACAAGCTTCACAAACGGATGAAAGTGCGTCGTAAAATGTCCTTTTCCCACTGAAAACTTACCCAAAATATCAACTGTAGCAAACACATGTTCTAGCGTAAGTCCTGGCGAAGGCAAATGGGCAGAGGAGGCTGCTCCTGTACTGGAGCACCTGAACTAGCTGTACTGCTTCACAGCATTTGCCGTACATCAGTAACAGATCCGTGTTCTATACATGTAAAAACTGGACAGTGTCTGAATGTTTCAACATTGCTCTACACAACAACAACCTTATTCCACAGTCGTATACCATTGCAAAAAATACTGCAAAATGAACCTTTTCATGTGTGCACACGGCCGAATGATTATAGCACAGAAATTATTTTATTCGATCAGTATTTATTATGCGGAAAGCTGAGAAGGTCTCGCATGAGCCTCATTAAAGGAACCCCACTGCTCCAAAGTTGTTTACGTTGAAAACGTCCCATTATCAGCCTGCAAAACAGTTATCCAACGCCCCAAAACTGTGGACCACACCATCTGGGCGATGAGGAAGAGTACACATCAAAGCTTCCCCTCCCACCACAACTTGCCAGCAAGCACTACACTGACGTCAATCAGGGAATGACGTCACCCACTAAGGTCATCCCGGACAGCGCGGCAACAACAACTGTGAAGCAGCAACCTGGACTAATCAAAGGTAAGGATGGAAGATGAGAGGGTGGAGGCTGGGGGTGGGGGCTAGGGAGTTAAAAAGTAATGGAGAGAGAGAGAGAGAGAGAGAGAGAGAGAGAGAGAGAGAGAGAGAGAGAGAGAGAGAGAGAGAGAGAGAGAGAGAGAGAGAGAGAGTGTATAGGGAGTATAGTAAGTGGGATGGAAAGCAAATGTGTACTATGGGTAGAGTTCAGGTAACAGCTTTGCCACATGTGCGTTCTATAGACGAGTGCGAGTTCCTCATTCCATGTGTGGGTGTAAGGGAGAATGGTGTGTGGGTGTAGGGGAGGATGGGGTAAGAGGGGGGAGGATGGGGTGAGAGGGGGGAGGATGGGGTGTGATGGGGAGGATGGGGAGTGAGGGGCGGAAGGGGGGGCAGGATGGGGTGTGAGGGGGGAGGATGGGTTGTGAGGGGGGAGGATGGGTTGTGAGGGGGGAGGATGGGGTGTGAGGGTGGAGGATGGGTTGTGAGGGGGGAGGATGGGGTGTGAGGGGGGAGGAGGGGGTGTGATTGGGGCGAGGGGGTGTGGGGGCCCAAGAGGTGTGCGCAGCAAGGAGAGTCAGGAGAGGAAGGGGAGGGGGATTGGCACAGCTGGTTCAGAAGCTCCAGGGAGGGATGGGATCCTAAGGACAGGACATACTATTCTCTCTCTCTCTCTCTCTCTCTCTCTCTCTCTCTCTCTCTCTCTCTCTCTCTCTCTCTCTCTCTCTCTCTCTCTCTCTCTCTCTCTCTCTCTCTCTCTCTCTCTCTCTCTCTCTCTCTCTCTCTCTCTCTCTCTCTGCACGTGTGTGTGTGTGTGTGTGTGTGTGTGAGAGAGAGAGAGAGAGAGAGAGAGAGAGAGAGAGAGAGAGAGAGAGAGAGAGAGAGAGAGAGAATAATAATCATTGATCGTATGCAACACCGACGGAACAGCACACTCAAGAACAATGCAAGGATGAATCACACTGAACACAAAACCAGTACAACCCAGTCTACACGTGCAGTCACGAAGTTGCTCAACCAGATCGTTCCGCTTCAGCAGTTGCCTAGTGTTGTTAGTCCCATGACTTTTGCAAAGGAGCAGGACAGCCGAAGGCAGGTGAGAAGAGAAACCTCTGAAGTTGCGCAATACAAAAGCTCTCCTTGCCGCCTTCTTAAGACAGTAACTCGCCCTTTAAGAAAATGGTGGTCTCCTTCATTTCGCAAAACAGGTTCCTAGCTGTCCTTGAGTCTGACCTGCTGAAACAACAACAATGCTTGCCAGAAAGCAAGACAGTTAAGGTAAGCTCCAAGACCGCAGCGTTGACGTCACGTACAGCGAGCGCTGCTTCACCAAGGTCAGGCGCTACACTGTTTTGTTTCCACAACCGCTAGGGTTGCCTGTTTGGCCCCCTATATGGTCATAACCCACGCTCCGTTACCATTCTGTCCGCCACATTGATCACTGCAATTCACATAGCATCCCCCATCCCCTTCTACCCCTCCAGGGGAGCGTGATCGATCCAGAAGTGCAAGGATGAATCAGAGATCAAACAAACCCATCCTTTACCTTATTGGGCCTGAGGCCAAGCTTTGACCAAGCGTGGCAGCTATCGATCAGAGAGAGTGTGCACTTTGCTTCGGTTGTAGGAACCCCTACTTCTGTAGGTAGTCGCCACACAGTAGAGACTCTTTACTTCCCCATACACCCAACATAGACGACGCGAGAGAGAGAGAGAGAGAGAGAGAGAGAGAGACAGAGAGACAGAGAGAGACACAGAGAGAGACAGAGAGAGACACTGAGAGAGACACTGAGAGAGAGACAGAGTGAGAGAGAGAGAGACAGAGAGAGAGACACTGAGAGAGAGACACTGAGAGAGAGACAGAGAGAGACACTGAGAGAGACACTGAAAGAGAGAGACTGAAAGAGAGAGACTGAGAGAGACACTGAGAGAGAGACACAGAGAGAGAGACACTGAGAGAGAGACTGAGAGTGAGAGAGAGAGACAGAGAGAGAGACAGAGAGACACAGAGAGAGAGAGACAGAGAGAGACAGAGTGAGAGAGAGACAGAGAGACAGAGAGAGACAGAGAGACAGAGAGAGAGAGATAGACAGAGAGAGAGAGAGAGGGGGGGGGCAGGAGGGGGTTGCTCAGTTCATGCCTACTGCGAGAGAAGTGTTTCAATGTATGCTATGAGGAAGCCGTTCAATAAGCCAGTGCAACAGCTGCAGTCAGTGAGTCTCTAGTGAGATTAACACTGCGAAGGACGGCTCCGCCCATCACAAGCAACAGTGCCGTCCTCTGAGCGCTTTCAGTATTATATTATCCCTTCTAGAAACATGAAGGCAGGAAAGTTTCTACACAAGCTTGCGGCTTTGATCAATCCAAGTTCAATAGCTCCGATAGAACTTGCACAAAATAATTCTGGTTTACTACCAGCAAGCAATGTGGGCATTACAATTTCTCTCTCTCTCTCTCTCTCTCTCTCTCTCTCTCTCTCTCTCTCTCTCTCTCTCTCTCTCTCTCTCTCTCTCTCTCACACACACACACACACACACACATCACCCAACAATGCATACTAGTACGATATCATAAATCATTCTTCTTCCAAACAAGTTCTTCCATTTGAGATATTTCCACAAGCAGCCGCCAGATTCCTATGAGAACAGAGCCGTTAGTCAACTGTGGAAACAAGTACCAGCCTTACTTTGCACTCCTAGAGTTCCTTCCTCACTCTAGCTGAGCATTCGACCTCAGGCAGTTGGTTCACTCAGTCCATTAAATAGTTAGATACTGTGGGCGTTACTGCTCCTGCTCAGTACGTCAGCTCGGAGACGCCGCATACTGGTTTCCATACACATACACACAAGGTCTTCCGAGGCATAGGCGGGTGTCGACTTAGGCCGGTGTCGACGGAAGTCAACATTTGATCGGCTTCACATCTGCTTTCAATCTGTGGACATATGTTGTCACCGGCCTATTCCTCGAAAGATCTTTGCCTTCCTTCTCTGCACAATGCGTCTTTAGTTTCTCTCTTATTCTCGCGTGCTTGTTTGCTGGTCAGCCCACCGAGCCCTACATGAATTATGAACAGTTGAACCGAACAATAGTTTCCTGCTATTTCCAGTGCAACTCTAGATCTGTATGGCCTTTACTTCCTCCTCAATATGTATTAGCGTATTTTTCATTATTCCCATAATCAAATGATTGTAATGACTTATGTGGAGTGGTGCACAGAGTGAAAGTGCAGAGCATCAGCATAGGAAGGAAATGGTGGAAAGATAACGCCAGAGGACTGTGAGAGACTTGAAGCAAGTAGACTAGCAGCAACCACAGGCAGGACTATGAAAGATACGTATCCATGCGTTCAGTTGTTTTGTCATTGTTCAGCGCAAACTCGATCTGAATATGCAAGTGAACTGTCATGCCCAGTCATTGCACACACACACACACACACCTAGCCCCACCTCTGATCTCCCCCACCCCATCTCTAGTTTCTTCCTGATATTTGACCTAATCAGCTTAAGGCTCAGAAAATAATATCAAAACATAACACTCGACATATATTGCGCGAAACAGGAAAACAGAACAAGCGATTTCAGGGCACCCAGGCGCAATCAACACTTCACTCCGCCACGGCGACCAAACATCCCATCATTTTCTTATTTCAGTCTTTAGAGTTTTATAACCTGTGTTAAACAATAACATCGATAACAACAAGACCGACAATAACAACATTTCACAGGGCAATGCTTCCGTCCCCAATCCCACGGAACAAGAGCAGCCAAGGGGGAAAAGTATCGCTCAGATGCGGAACACAACGATTGCAAAAATACTGTGACGTCAGACACAGAGGCAGCCAAGCAGCGCCCGCCAAAACATTCCCAGACACCAACCGGATCAATGCAGCAGTCAACAACCCCCACACTTCCATCAAAGACCACATAGGATCTTTGCTTCCATCACAGCAAAGTTTGTGCCTGTGGTTCGAAAACACATTCCAACCTCTATCTAATAATCATGCGTTCTATTCAACTGCTAAGGGCAGTTTCTGAGGCCTCCCCTTACATAACCTGCCCAGTTCTAACCAAACCATCACACTAGGCTAGTTTCTGTATGTGTGAAGTTCAGTCTCAAGGAAGGAGGTGGGTGCTGGTTGCACGCTCTCTCTCTCTCTCTCTCTCTCTCCTTTCCTCTGCGGTCCTCTCTCTCCCCACCCCCACCCCGCCCCCACCCCCAAAGCCCTTCTTCCCCATACCCCCCTCCTGTGTTGCCTTGTCCTATATGGCCCAGGTCTAACCCCCCTCCCTTTTCCAGAAAGCTCTCTCTCCCCCTTCCCCTTCAGCTAGCTGGCCGCCAAGCTCGGTTGGCTGTGGTTGTTTACTAGGTTAACTTGTGCGTCATCAGTGTTCCCATTGCTCAGTTCCCTCCCCCACACTCCACCTCTCCTTCCCCTGCTCTCTCTCTCTCTCTCAGCCTGCCTAAGCCACTACATCCTTATACTCCACTGCATACCTTCCCCTCCTCCAGATTTTCCTCTCTGCTTCTGCTGGGGGTTAGTAGTGAGCCACCTAACCTCTTGGCTACAACCGCGTTAGATTTTCCCTGAGGAGTGAGGCAGTACAGAGACAACTCCTGTTCTTATCGTTGCTAACGTGGTTTTTTTAATATATATTGAACACCCTAGGAGGTACAGCTGCATGTACATCTACTATATGTTGCTTGGTTTGCACAAGTTAAAATGGTTTCTTTCTCGTATTTTCAAGTGACATGACAGTGTGGAGGTTGCCTGGAGGTACCAGGTGAAGCCCCGCTTTCCATTACTAGTGTTGGGCCTCTGGTTGACAGATGCCTGCAACCTATGACCTCTTGCTTGATAGATACAAATATGCATAGGTGTTGACAGTTATGGTGTTGCGTACATGCCAGTTAGGAGCACATCAGCTGTAAGGCCTGAATTCACACACAGCATGCATATAACATTCGCTTTAATATCATGGTACAATTACTCAACGCACCTACATATAGGGCTAATTGTAGAATTATTCTCCCCATGACCTCGTCAGCATCTCTGACCTGCATGCCAAATAGTCCTCATTCTTCCCTGTTGGAGGTGGGTGCAACCAGCCCTAGCACTAATGCAGCTCTGCTACACGATCGCAGTCCATGCAGGGCATACAAACAATTCCCTTTGTAGAAAACCTTTGGCCTGTCCATAGTGACAACACTCTAAAATACTTGGGGGGTGGGGGTGGAGAGAGAGAGAGAGAGAGAGAGAGAGAGAGAGAGAGAGAGAGAGAGAGAGAGAGAGAGAGAGAGAGAGAGACCCAGTATAGGCAGGGAAACTGCTGACGTCAGAGAGCTAACCACAAGGTCTCGGTCTGTAGACCGAAGATAACCGCCACACCTACACAGTCCGCCTTCCCGTCTGCCCCCATTCTCACCCAGACCCTCCATGTAATATACCCTCTGCACGGCCTAAGCAAGATGGAGGATGGAGGCATACTAAGACGATGGATGGATGGATGGATGGATGGATGGTGTTTAAGGCCTATCAGTATCAGCCTTTGTAGGCTATATAAGGCCATTAAGTACGTTTAGAGTAAACGCAAAGTCACGGTATCCCTAGTTATTCGCCTCTTACGAATCGCGTAGGGAGACGCGGTGGGTCAATTCTTACCACGAACCCACAGAGGGACATACTAAGACGAAGAGGAGGAGGAGCAGGAGGAATAGTAGGAGGAGGAGTAAGAGCAGTTTGTGTTAGAGCAAGATGAGGAGCAGGAAGTTAGAAGGGGAGGAGGAGGACAAGGATGGGGAGAAGGAGGAGGGAGGGGGGAGGGGAAGGGGGACATTGGATATTGACCTGAAGTTTCAAAATTCCTAGCTATGTCAATTTTCTGCATTCTGGCTCACACAAAGGATTTTACAGCAGGAGTGAGAATCCACCTCAAGAATACGAATGGGGAGAACAGGACAGAGCACCAGATAACCTAATCGGGCAAGCCGGAGTTCTGATTGATCCTGATCCTTTCCCTCCATCAGCATGATAAGTAGGCTAGGGTTCAGTTCTAGTATCCACTTTCCATAATCCCTTCCCCCCCCCCCCCTTTAACCCTAACCCCCACCCCCACCCTCGTATGCCTAGACCTTTGTGCCAAAGTAATGCATGCGCTGTGCCAACTTCAGCATTCGCAGGCATGGACAGAGAGCTGTGCGCTTGCATAGTGGGGACGCCAAAGTGTGACATAAATAATGAACACGTAGGCATTGCTCAACCCTGGGGCTGGACAGAACCTGTGCTTACAAACTATCAACGTTGTTTACTTGTTGCTACAGCAACTGGCAATTATCTTCTGTGTGGAAATCTCTGATAGATTACTCTTCCCCACCCTTGGTTTATCCAAAGCCCAAAACTCCACCAGCTACCACCGAAAACCTGCAGAAATTTTGAGAAAGCGCATTTCTAGAAAAAAAGAATCACATTGCCTCACTCACTCACGAACCAATCTACTGCCTGATTCGCTTCAGTGCAGCTTCAGCCAGACTAGCCTTGCTAGAGGTTATTCACTCCCAGTCCTTGGAAGCTGGCCAACCGTGTCCAGCAACTGGAGACCCCTAAGGAAAAACCCTGACAGCCTGTGACCGCTAGGCCAAGCTCTGGATTTTCTTGGACCAGCTCAGAATAATGCCCCTGAACTGGACACACAGGTTCTCTTACTTCTTACTGGTCAGGGGTTGATCACGTGACTTTCCCCTAGGACAGACTGAGACACTGGAGAGAGGTGAGAGAAAAGAGATGGTTTACTGATAAATGGCCGGCTGATAAATAGCCGCTTTATCTTTCGAAGAAGCTTGCTTCTATAAATTCTCTGTTCTTGGCTAAACCATGCTGCTATGCTATGCTAAAGTAGTAAGTGCAACACAATGAGACATTTATGTATCGAAACTACTGTCCGTGAGATCTACAAATCCTCGCTGGTTCATCTACCGTAATCCATTTCTGAACAACAACGCAGCAGAGAACACCAGGGACATTAGTAAAGTGCATGCTAACCGGACATTTTGGCCAGTAGGCAGAGGCTAACAGAGTAAGAAGATGAAGCTACATGTATATGTAGAACCAGAGGTGATGGCTATACATCTATGCAAAACAGCTGCAGGGGTAGGGTGTGTGGAATTGGGGGGGGGAGGGATCGAGGGGAGAGAAGAGAAAAAAAATGTGGGGGTGGCTCAATTGACAGATCCCCTCAGGTAAGCTTTGATCAGCCTTGGTAGGCATAGTAGCAACACCTAGATAGAAATACCGGCTTGGACAAGTATCTACTGGTCTGGTGTAAGACCCTCAAAGCCGCGCTGACAACTCCATGTATTCTCCACATTCCTGGCAGAAGTGGTTCTTTCATCTTCTCTCCCTTGTCACCTGTAGTTGCATCAGACGGAGTTTTCAGAACCAGTGTCTAGCCAACTGCCCAACTTGGCCTACTCTTCTTTCTTATTTCATATCAAACTGCTTGCTCTATAAACACACGCACCACCTGTCCTTCAACGTGTTCCGCCTACTCAGTCCTCCCCCTGCCCACAAGCTCTACAGCCCCCTTCAGAAAGTGGGTTAGTTACTTACTTCCTTCTTAGAGGCTGATGTCAGCAGGCAAGGCAGCTCCAGGAGCAGACTGATCAAGTTCACTCCAGTTCACGTTCTGTCCTAATGACTGTGCTAGCAGCGTTTTCTCAAACACCAAGACAACTAGTTGTCCAAAACGTTAGGAGCTAGCCATTCAGTGTGCATGCAGAAAAACGTATATGTGTATGCGTGCATGCAAGATACCTACAGCTATGCCATCTTTCCAGCTTTCATACCTGCATGTCTCTCCTCACTCTCGAATGCATAAATCGCCGTGTAGATCTGGTGAAAAGGTCACTGGCGGAAGCTGTCAGCTCCATCTCGTCGGATAAGACTGTTTAGGTATCATACGGAGGCCTTACTTTGCCGTAGAATGCATACATGTATACACACACTGAAGTATCTCAGAGAGAGAGAGAGAGAGAGAGAGAGAGAGAGAGAGAGAGAGAGAGAGAGAGAGAGAGAGAGAGAGAGAGAGAGAGAGAGAGAGAGAGAGAGAGAGAGAGAGAGAGAGAGAGAGAGAGAGAGAGAGAGAGAGAGAGAGAGAGAGAGAGAGAGAGAGAGAGATGCAAGAGGCAGACAGGTAAAATGGTCAGACTTTGGTCAGGTTGCACTTCTAAATCCTTCACAAAATGGTGACATTTTTCGTGGAATGCATGTGGGTGGACGGTTGGTGGGTAGTCACATGAGATGGAAGTTTGCACGCACAGACTGTCTTCCTCGTGACTGCAGGAGAAAATCCATCTCTAGTCAGAGCCATCAGCGTCACCAGAGCGAAACTCGAAACACAACCAATCAGCTTTGATTTTAAGGGGAGGTACAACCTGAGGAGGTGAAAATCTTACTTCTTGCCTTTAGACTTCTGCAATGCAAGTATGTTGTAGGCTTTGACAAGTAGAATAAAAAAATTAATTTTTCATGTTTTTAAGATTGGTCATGTGACCAACATGGTCGCCTGATCTATAAATAGTAACACAACAAATAATTTCAATAACTCAACACAGAATGAAGCCATTTACATGAAATTTATTGTGAAGATAAAGGATACAATGCTGTAAGGCAAGAACAACAAATTTAAGCTCTGTAACATATTTACACAAAGTTATGACTTTTTGGAAAAAAAGATAGATGAAACGCGCATAATTTCCCCACAGTTTTCTACTAAATTTACCATACTAGCAAAAGTACACTACATAAAAGAAAAAAGCTTGGTTCTTGCCCTGTACAATTTAATGCAGATCAACTCTGTAAAAAATCAAAACTGTACAATGAACATGTTGCCCCTGCTGCTCAAAAAACTAAATACCCTCATTGCCAAAAACCAAATTTGAGAAAAAGCCCAATTAAAGCTTTGGAAAGGAAATGCACCAAGAAAACCTAGTAGGAACCACTTCCAGCTTTGTAGGAAGGTTCCCCCTCCTCTCTAGCAGAGGTAGACCTCTTCCTTTTTCTCCTCACTGCCTTGGCCTCTGCAGTGCTGACCACCAAGGATGCCTGCACTCTGCCTTAGTCAAGTCTCTGAAACCCCCTTTTCAGGTTCGTACCACATTTCAAGCTCAGTTTTTGGAAGATCTTGATTCTTCTACATTCCCCATAATTGAAAACCACAACTGCATCATGCACTGCAGCTTCCAATCTCTCTCTCTCCCATCATATGTTCTTTTGGGACATCTGCTCCAAGACTTTCATAGGTTTTTTTTTGTCCCTCCATGTTCACACTTGCTGAGGAGTTCATCACTAGCCAGTTCTTCAAAGACAGGGAGAATTGTCTGAGTGACAAATTCTGGGAAGGCATGTTGATTAACCTTCTTCATGTCCCCATGTTTGACAATGTCTATGATCCTGTAACCAGTCACCAGATGATCTGTAGTCTGGAATGAGGAAGCAGTAGCAGCAGCAGCAGCGGGGAGCTTCTTTGAAGAGGCTGTCTCTCTGGTTGCCACAGGAGGATTTTTCTTCTTCTTGCTATAGTGACGTTTCTTTCCCTTGTAATACGGTTTTTTGGGCATTGCTGCAGAAAATACACAAACAGGGATTAGGCTTTAGCATGCACTGCAGAATATATGGCATCTAAGAAAATCAATAGCAGTAAATAGCGTTATTTTGATCAGAAACAAAAACCTACACGATACTGGAAGTGGGCGTGGGTGAACAGTGAGTGAAATTCCAAATAAACACCCAACAATAACAACCGGTCACGATCGTGAATGAAACAATAAGGCCGTTCAGATCTCTGTGTATGGGCAAGGATGCAGGAGAAAATCTAATCTCTTATCATACACAGCAGTATTTCCCACAGTTTCATTCCCACAGTCCAAAATGCGAAGATCAATTGAATGTAAACAAAAAGTTGGAGACATCGCACGCGATGTTCCCAAACGTTACTCAAATATCTATCAATATAACTATTCAGATCTTGAAATCATGAAGGTATACATACCTGTAGCTTGCAGATGGTGTTCAAACACATAAATTTGTTCGAATCCAGCAGAAAACACCAGCTGTAGGTGTATTTCGTTCGCCGCTCGAAGCTGAGAAACGCAAGTCGACCATGTGCCATGCACGTAAATTAGCTGCGCTCTGATTGGTCGAAACCAAGGGTTCATCTAAGAGTGGATTTAAAAAGCTGAATTGTGGTGAAAAAAGAAAAGAAATCGGAGCAGTAGATTTTGAAACATGAATAAGTCAAATTATGCATATTTAATGAGGTAATTTATTCAAAAACCTAGGCATCAAAAGATTGATATCATTGATATTTTGATACATTGTACGGGAGTGGTTACACATTGACATCGTGTACAAAACTCATTTTCGATATTTTTGATGAAAAA